>APFE030191484.1:26540-85656 GCA_000404065.3 Pinus taeda
GTTTCAGGGCTAGATAAATGACTAAGCTCTCCTGTGGCCCCCTGTGGAAAGAAAACAACAAGTGGGAGATTGTTGGGTTGTGTTATATTCTTTCCACGACTAACCGACGTAGTGAACCAGGGGGTTAGAGGGGGGCGGAGCCCCCCTTCATTGCGCCGATTGCGTAACAGGGGGGTCATAGGGGGGCCGGCAGCCTCCCCTGTCCGAGGGGTTTGAGGGGGTTGGGTAGCCCCCCTCTACGGGGTCCAGGGCAGCACCTCGGGAAAATTTTTTTTGGACCCTATATTAGGTTGGGCGAACCTACCTATGGTTTTCGGTCCATGGTTTTGGACGCGATGGTTTTCGGTCCATGGTATTGGATGCTTTGGCATGTATAAATATGTATTGTAACATTGAAAGGATATAATAAAAAATCAAGCTGGTAGTCCCGGTTTTGGGATCAAGTGGGAAATCTCTGTGTATATGTGTTTTATGTGTTATGCTCTTGCATTGTTTATTTTCTTTGTTTTAGAATTCATATGCAGGTAATTTCTGTACGGGGTTAGAACCTACATGTTTGGGTGATTAATGTAAGTTTGAGTTCTTGGTGATAGAACAAGTCATATGAGTCATAGAGCCATGTACTTTATTGTACATCTGTCATAAACTTTAGCATGTTCTCAGGGGGAGCATGATCAATGTTCATACTCAGCAGTTTAGATACAGAAGTCTTCATTGAACATTTGGTTAGCCCTTTACCCTTGATGTCAAAGGGGGAGAATAGCTTGGTGTTTGGAGAGTAGATTGGTTTGGTGAGTGGATTGATGTGTTTTACAGGTATTTACAGGTTGTGGTGACCAAACACCAAAGTAGTTTCAATCAACTCCAAAGGGGGAGATTGTTGGCATTATAAATTATGTGTTGTCCTTATTGGCAACTGACCTAATGAATGACAACCTATTTCATGAGTTGTCTCTTGATGGAAACCTACTTGTTGAAGATGTAAACATGATGTGATAGAGTGTTTTACAAATGTGACAAAGTGTTTTGACAAAGGCATAGCAGTTAAGAGGCAAAGGTATGATAATGTTGAAAGTTCAAGAAGTATACACAGGTTCTGTTAAGTAAGGTTGCATACACACCCGAGTATGAAGAAGAAAAGGCGCGTACAGTTTCCGCACCATGGTATTCTAAATACCAAGGGTCCTTACGATGGTATTGGCCTGTGGTATTGAGCCTAGTAACAGATGTTTTGATCTCGTCTAAGAAAACCATTGGCTAGAGTATGGTTTTGACCTATGGTATTGAAAAAGGCTAAGTTATGTAAGGTGATGAAGATAAAAGTGGTAAAATGTGTGCAAAGTGTGAAAGTGATGGAAATCTTATGAATAGTTAGATCTGAAGCAAGTATTCACGTTATGAGCTATTGATGTTGTGCTTAATCTAAACTAAGTGTGCACTTGGGAGTTTGATGATGGGTAAGATCCAATAGATCTGAGATGACAATAATAATTATGGGATGCGTTGGTTTGTGTTGATGGCGTCTTAACACGTGATTTTTCTGTGTATGTCGAGATCTGGGTATGTTTGAAGTTCAGTGTTGCAACAAAGATTTGAATTTGAATTTGCATATGTGTATGGGGGTTTTATAACCTAAAAGGCACGTATACACGTGGGTTTGGTTATCGTAAGTCACATACATATTCTAATCTATACGCGGGTTTGGTTTATGAAAAGTGCGTACGCACCTGGATATGCTTTGAAGAAAGCACATACATAAAGTAGGGTTTTGATGAAAAAGAATGCTTGATCAGTTAATCAGTTTTGATGTGTTCGTGTTGTCTGTCAATGAAGTCTTCTTGATGATTTGGGCTTAAACAATGACCTTTGATTGGGAATTGATTGATTGAAGAATGTTGAGGTTACTTGTTGATTATGATTAAAGATTAGAGAAAGTTCTTTGATTGCTTCAGAATTATATGTGTATGATTCAGTATGTGATTCAGTTTTCAATTTTCACAGATTTAAGATCTGTACGTAGGTATGCTTCATGAAAGGCACATAGACATGCAAGTTTGCTATGCAAAGTAGCATACATATTTTGAAAAATGGTTGATCAGGGTTTGTAGTAACAAAATATGGTTTATGTGATGTATTGTAAGTTGTTTGGTATTTTGGTTACAATGATCTGACTATTCCAGTTGGCTGGTTGAGTCTTTTAGTTGAGTTTCAGTTGATTGGGTTTCAGATATTGGTTGATTCAGTTACAGTTTGATGATTAATATTGAGCTTAAATGTTGGTTGGGGATCTAGTTTGAAAATTTGATGAAACATGGCCTACAAGTTGTGATGTGTTGTAACAGGTGGATCCAGTATGAAAATTTATGAAACGTGGCCCCCAGAGTTGAGGGAGTTAAACCTATCTTCCAGTGGTAGCTGGTAAATCAGATCAAGGGGTTGGGGCTCCCTTCTAGTAGCAGTTGGAGAACAAGTGAAGGTTGTAGCCTTCTGCAGGTTGGTGACTGCATACTGGTATGAGTGTATGACAGTATAAGATCCAGGGGGTTGGATCTCCCTTCAAGTAGGAGCTAGAGAATGAGAGAAGGTTGTAGCCTTCGACAAGTGGGTTCCTGCATATTGGTATGAGTCCGCGCTAGTATAAGATTGTAAAATCTTTTCTTTATATTTAAAATAAGACAGAGACGACAACAACAAGTGGTTTTTTCCTATTAGGTTTCCATCTTAAATCCTGGTGTTCATGTGTGTTGCTCATGTGTGATGGTTTATTTTTTTCTTATTGCACATGGTTACTGCTTATCTAATGTTTAATAAAGTATTGATGCATTGGCTCAAGATAAACAAGTGAGGAATTAACTAAAACATAAGTTTATTGGATATACGTTAGTTGTCTTAAGAACAATAGCGTACACGCTCAAGTTCTGTTCATAAAAGTCACATACAAAAATCATAATATGAAATGAAAAGTTAATGATTTGAAAAAACTAATTCACCGCGCCCCCCCCCCCGGGCAAGTGCTTTTTCCAACAAAAATTGAGGAAACTTAGGGTTTAGTAGTAGAAATAGTTGTACTTTTTCCAAAAGAGTGAATTTGTTATAATTTGGTGGACTTATCAAACATGTGTGTATTTTGATATTTTGAGCTAAGTTGGGGGGCTGTGTTGTGTTCCCAAATTGGGGAGAGGGGGGGGGGGGTTTGGGTTTTTAGGTGGAAATAGTTGTAGTTTTTCCTGAGAAGATAATTTGTGATAAATTGGTGGAATAATCATATGAGTGTATCTGACCAGTGCCTTCCTTTATGACTTACATTGACTGGGTATGGTTGTACTATTGCAACATATACTGGAGGTGATTGTTTTGGCCACTCTTCAACTTTCCTTGAGACAAAACAGAGATCACCAAATCTGGAGGCATTCTCCTCGTATATTTTAATTGATGCTTGTATAATAAATAAATGACCCAATATTCCATGCATTTTATATCTCTTTAATAATTAAATTCAAACATATTATTTGTATTGCATTCTAATTATATTTTGAATCCAAATACTTTTATGTATACTCCTTGCATTTGGTGATATATCATGCAAAAATCACTATGTTCAATGTGATTGGGAGAATGAATTCTTGAAAATTGTGTTTAAATATTTAATATATATATATATATATATATATATATATATTATATTATATAATATATATATATATATAATATATATATATATATATATATATATATATATATATATATATTTTATCTATGTCATTCAAGCCATCTATTTAAGAAACAAGGGAATCTAAATAACAAGTAAATCAATCCATCCGGTAAGTGGTTGTAATTGTTTTCTTTAGTTTTAAACGTTTCTATTGATCATAATGGGAAGAGAGGAAATATTAGGATCATGCAATGTTTTTCTATGGGTTGTTGTTTTGCACCGAAATAGTGTTGACATTGCATTTGCCTTATTAAAGCAACAACATATTGATGCTTTTCTTATTCATGCTTTTCCACATAGCACCTTTGCCTATAGTCTCTTTGTCAATTTTCACCTCGAACATCCCAATGACTAATGGTGAGTCATGGTCTTTTGTTAACATTTTTTCTCCACCACCATATAACCCACCTGTTTCAATTTCTACACCATTTGTGGGTTATTCTAGTGCTCAGCCTATATCTAACCTAGGAACCTTAGCTACACCAATTGTGGGTGGTGTGTCACAATTTTTTCCTCCTACCATCCCTACACCTTTTTGTATCAACTCCTGGACCTCTGACCCTCACCCCAATAGGTGTTGCTAGTTTTCAAATCCTCAATAATCCTTTTGTTTGGAATCCGCTGCTAATTTCAATACCCCCCCCACCACAGGGCGGGGGTAATGTTTCTGGTACTGATCTAAAAGTTGGGGGTATTCATGCACCCATGTAACCTATGGTACAACATAGCCTTTCTTTGATCGATTATTTTCCTGTCAGTGGCTATCCTATTAATGGTACCCCTGTTATCATGAAAGGTGGTAGTCTTGTGCCTAACACACCTTATGTTTCCAATGATGTTTCATATGCTCGACACGTTGCATCTCCTTGGGGCCTCCCAACTCAACTATCAATACCTATTTGGGGAAACCTCTATCCTGGGGGTATCTATTTTATTGGTAACATCCCTCAAGTTGGGGGCATGCCTTATGGCCCACCACTATATATGACCTCACCTCCACCTTAAGGAAATTTTTACCCATCAACGCTCATGTACCCTACTGGAAACCAATTGATGGTTGAACTTCTTAGTCCTTTTGGTCATCCTAATCTTCCTTGGTTAGCTTTGAAGACACCTACTCCACTATCATTTTTGGCTACTCTTGAAATCCCATATCTGTACAAGTTAACTAATGATCCCATCAACCATAACTCCTTGTGGCCTCCGACCCCACACAAAATTATTGCTGACATTCTGAAGTTTGAAGGCAAAGAGGGAGATGATTCAATGACACATGTCACTACATACCATCTTTGGTGTGTTTCCAATTCCATAATTGATGACATTATTTGGCTCATACTTTTTCTGCATACCCTAATTGGCAACAATACTAATTGGTATATTGAATTACCACGTGCCTCTATTAACAATTTTAACACCCTCTCCATGGAATTCCTCAAGCATTTTCAATTACCAATCCGTTTGAAACTAGAACGAAATTATTAACTACATTATGCCAGAATAATTCCACCCATATCTATGATCAGATCCATGAATGGAGATAACAATGGAGGTTAGTAAAGGCACCCATTCTGGATTACCTACTCGTCGATTGGTTTTGCAAATATCTTTTACCTCCCATCATGAAGGATGTTACCATGTATGGAGCTATTATAGAAGATCAGGTCATTCGACATGCCCAACATCTTGATCTTATCTATTTGCAATCAAGGAACCCTTTACGACTTGATCCTTAATGCACCTTGAACTTTGAATACTCCTACCACTCAGCAGCTTGATCCATACACCGATGGTCTCATTGGTGCTACCACTAGAACTTTTTAAAGCCAATTGAGTGGGTAAGTTGCTCAATTATCCATTGCTACTACCCACACCTCAACTACAACGACTCACCCTACTACCCCTCTAATCGTTGTGATTAACTTTGTACAATCTGCGCAATAAACCAGTGGTAAGAAAAAGAAGAATAAGAAGAAATTTCTGCTTCTAAGGAGCAACAACCTCTTCAAAACACCCAAGCTCAGAAAACCCCTTCCACTGCAGAATATGATAAAGGAAAAGAGAAAGCGAGAAATTTTCCTTGCAAGAAATGTGTTGAAGACCATTTAACCTACAAATATCCTCATTTACATGAATGTATTGATCTCCTTTCTAAAAAGGATTCTAGGACCCCGATTGTCCTTAATAACCCTTTCCCTGCTCAACAGTAACAACAACAACAATACCTTGTTGCAAACCCATCCCCACCCCCACAAGGGGGAAATAGTGGTTCTCATCCCCCACCTTCTGGAGGAGGATCGTTAACTATCTATGCTTTTAAGGCAGATGATTTACATACTTGAGCCAATAATTATGGGAACCATGTCTCAAACACTTTGTACACCCCATCAAGCTCCACCCCACCTCCACCTAATGATTTACATATCGAGAGGCCCATTGTGGACCCTGTGATTCGTCCCCCAAATTGCACACTTTATCATATAACACACAATCTATTTTCACATGTTGCATAAAACTACAATATTATAGAAGATCTTTCCCAGGCTCCTTGTGTCATGTCCGCTCTCGCAATATTACAAAATTGTCCAATGCAACAAAAATATTTTCTTTCAACTATAGGTAGAGTTGACCCTCAAGATTCCAACCTATTTGTCTTTGATATGGAGAAAATAAACCTCACCTTTCCCATCAACTTGCATTCCAAGTGCAGGTTCATGTGAAGTGCAAATTCATCC
The DNA here is from genome assembly GCA_000404065.3 of Pinus taeda. NCBI lineage: Eukaryota > Viridiplantae > Streptophyta > Pinopsida > Pinales > Pinaceae > Pinus > Pinus taeda. Next base: position 32,988 of record APFE030191484.1, read on the forward strand.
ACGAAACTATAATTGATGAAGGTGCATCTACTTGTATGATGTCCACAACATTGTCATTGACGAAGGTGCATCTACTTGTGTGATGTCTACTTCCTGTTGGATCACCTTGGTTTCACCCACTTTATCCCTGCCATTGAATTCCTTGAAATATTTTGACGACCACACCTTCACTCCTAAAGGATATCTTGCTAGCTTCCCCATCACTTTTGAGGGGGGAATTGTTTATGTTGATATTGAAGTTGTAGACCACTCATTCAATTACAATCTTCTTCTTGGACGTAGTTAGCATTATGAAATGTGAGTCATTGTCTCATCAGTCTTCAGATTTATCACTTTCCTTCATTAAGGGAAGATTATGACTCCTAAGTTCAAATGTTACCCACAAGAAATGTTCCTCTAGTGGGTGGTTCTATCGACACATTTGTCAACATCGGTAGCATTTTGCTAAGAGCCTCCTCTCTTTTAGGCCGTTTCCCTCTTCCATCACCTGAGGTTCCTCTAACTATTTCAATGGTCTCTATTGTTTTTATGGCCCTACCGATCCTTGGATCCTCCTGACCCCTTCTACCATCGATTCTTTTGGAGATCATATGCCCTTATCACCTACCAGGTTAGCTTATAAAGCTATTCAAATGACATCTAAGGCTTTGTCTTCCTTGATCCAGGCCAATGGTGCCACTTACTCACCAATCACAACTCCCTCTATTGATTTCCTTGATGATGTCTTGCCTTTTGACGAGGCTGTCTTGGAAATCATGTCTTTAGGTGAGCCACCTTGGGATGAGCTTCATCATCATGCCTTTGTTTCTCTTCAAATTGAATTGAGCACTTATCCTTTACAAATCATGTCTATTGATCACCCCGAGATTGTTCCTCCCCCCTTTACAATTGTTCATGAAATAGATGTGGAAGGAAACTTAAGTAACATGTCTAAAAAATGCTTATTGACATCTCAATCAAGACAGGTGTCATGGAAAACATCTAGATTGGAGAAAACTGCACTCCTAAGGAGATTTCTAGCTTCACCCACCTCTTTAAAGAATTCCATGCCATTTTTGCTTGGTCTTATGAGGAAATGCCCAACATAGATACATACATTTTCGAACATGAGATCAAGACATATATTGACACCAAACCTATTTGTAAAGGCTTAGATCAGTCCACCCTCGCAAGTTAGCGGCCCTCAAGGATGAAATTGAAAATTTTTTCAAAGTTGGTTTCATCTACCTTGTTCCTTTAACAAAATGGGTGCCTAATCTAATCCTCGTCAATAAGAAACAAAGAACCATCCATAAATGCATCGATTACCGCGATTTGAATATTGTTTGTCCAAAAGATAATTATCTAACACCTTTCATTGACCAGATTACAGATGATTATGCTAGTTTCCATGCTTTTTCCTTTATGGACAATTTCTCTAGCGACAACTAGATCACTATCAAACCATCCGATCAACACAAAATTGTCAAACCAGCTGATCTATCCTTGGGGCATGTTTTCTTATCGCAAGCTTCCCTTTGGTCTTAAGAATGCTGGGGGGGGGGGGGGCGGACTTTTCAAAAGGCTATGAATTATGCCTTTCATGATATCAGACAGATTGTGTAGGCTTATTTGGATGACCTTCCTGCTCACTGAAAATGTTGTTCCGAACACCTAGCTCATCTTCGAGCTATTTTTCTTAGGTGTTGGTTTTATCACATGCATTTGAATCCGCAGAAGTGCATTTTATTCGTCAAGTCTAGTTGCCTCCTTAGTTTCATTGTTTCAAAACATGAGATCTAGGTTGATCCCACTAAGGTCGAGGTAATCCTCAAATTTCTCTCTCCACAATCCATTCCTTCAACTCCAATTTTCGCAAGGGAAGGCAAACTTGTTTCATTGTTTTATCGTTAACTATGTTGAAACCATGAAAGATTTTATGCACCTATTAAAGAAAGGAGTTCCATTTTTGTGGGATGATCATGTTCATGGATCATTTGATGCCTTGAAAAAGGCTTTGATTTTTGCACCATTATTGAGCCCTCCTGAGTACACATGTGACTTTTCATTATATCTCACAGTGTCACCATCCTGTATAGGCATGCTGCTTGTTTAAGAAGATGACATTCATAGTGAGTATATGATTTACTACCTTTCCAATGGCCTTGTTGAGCCTAAACTCAGGTACTCACACGTGGAGAAACTTTTGTTGGCAATGGTCTTTGTTGTCAGCTGACTCTGACACTACATAATCCTACATCAGATAACTATTATTGCTTTGAAGAACCCTATGAGACACATTTTGTTTCACAAGATCATTAGATTCTAGGTGGATAGTTATACTCCAGGAATTTGGTTTAGTCTTCACTACCACAAAATCCAAAAAGTCTTTGGTGTTTTTTGAGTTGTTATTAGATCTCCACGAGTCAACCTAGATGAAGTAGCCCATGATCCTATGATGAATCAGTTTATCTGGTCAACTCTTCTGACCCATGGTATGGAGATATCCTTGTGTATCTTCAAACCCAATGTTTCCACCCAAACCTATCAAAATACAATCTTTGTCGTATTTGCCACCACGTGAAACATTACTTGGTTCTTAACGATACTTTATATTTGCATGGTGTTGATTATGTCCTCAGTGGTGTCTTATTCACGATGAAGAAGAACATGTTATAAATGACTGCCATGTTGGGGCATGCAACAATCATCTTTCAGGCATGGCTACTACCCAAAAAATCCAATGTGTTGGATATTATTGGCCATGTTTTTTCAAAGACTATATAACCATGGTCAAACAGTGTCACCCTTGTTAAGTTTTTATGGAGAAAATGTGTGCGCCCCCTGCCCCCCTACACTTGGTAGTTATTGTTGGTCCATTTTCAAAATGGGGAATTGACTTCATCACTTACAATCATACTTCAGCTAATGGTCATAGTTACTTGTCATCGAATACTTCATGAAATGGGTTGAAGCCATGCCTACTTTCAAAGTTGACGACAAAACTAGTGCTTTATTCATGTTCAATCAGGTAATCTCTCTATTCAGTGTGACTCACACTATCATTACAAACAATGGATCAAACTTCCAGAATCACATGATGTCTAACTTAACTTCTATGCTTGGTTTTCTCCAAGATCATTCATCCTCCTATTACCCACAAAATAATGGCCAAGTCGAAGTCGTAAATGACATACTCAAAACCATGATACGTTGGTTAGTAGGCAATCACAAGACCAACTGGCATAGAGTGTTGTATTCTGCACTATGGGCATATCATACCTCAATTAAGACTGTTATAGGATTTACACTATTTCAACTAGTTTACAGCCTGGAAGCAGTCCTTCCTATCGAATGCCAGATCCCATCGTTGGAACTTGTTGTTGAACTCCCGCATGATTCCTCTGTTGAACATTAGAGTTTGTTGTCACTTCATAAGTTAGATGAAACTCGTTGCGATTCTACACTAGCTCTCGAAGCTCACAAACATCGAGTCAAAGCTCAATATGAAAAATACGTTAAGCCTCATTCTTACCAAGAGGGTAATCTTGTCCTTGTCTACGATCAGACGAATTACCTCTTAGTGGCAGTAACTCTTCAACCAATGTGGCTTAGTCCATATATCATCACTTGGGTCCTTTCTAAAGGGGCCTATGAACTTATGGATTACGATGGAAACCCACTCTCTGAGCCTTGCAACAGGCTCTATCTGAAAAAAGTGTTATGCTTAAATCACATATGCCTTGTAATTTTATGTACAATTTTTTGTCTCTTTTGGTGTGTTTCTTTTATGTTTCTTACTTTCTTGCTAAAACTTGGTTATTTTCCTTATGCTTGTATCTTTTGCACATATTTTGGTGTTACTCTTACCATAAGTTGGTTATGAAAATGGTGCCATTTGTCATATTTGACACATTGCATCAGTTGTCTGGGTGCTCTATAAACCTACTTCAAATCTACTTAGTTCTGACGGATTCTTCCTTGGTCATGGTACTGATAATGTTTTCGAGTACATTGCAGTTATTGAACTCCTTACGAAGGCTATTTCTCTTCACATTTCAATCTTAGTGGTCAGGTTAGACTCCCAAATGGTGGTTATGCATTTGAATAATCATTATGACATTTGTAATCCAATATTGTTGCATCAATTTTTAAGGGTCCATCTTTTGGAATGAAATTTTGAGTTTATTACTTATCAACATGTTCCAAGAGAATCTAATGCATTAGCTGATTCATTAAAAAATTATGTATTAGATTGACATCTATCACATTTATTATAGTTGCAAGCATAAGTGTATATTTCCATTTGAAAAATACATAAAAAAAACATCAAATATACCATAAAAAGGTTATATATATATATATAGTATCAAGTTTCAGTACATCCAAAAATCCCCAAACCTTGGGTGCTTTATACAAAATGGCATCATTGAGCCCGACATGACACACTAACACTACAAAGATCTAATCTTGTTGATCTTGCTACTCACGATAACATATCATGGCTCGTGCTATCCTCCTAAGAGGTACAAGAAATCTCTTTGGCACACCCATCGTATGTTGTTGTAGATGGATCAGTATCTCCCTCATGAGAAGAAGTGGAACATCCATCATGAGACCCTCGAGGTTCCTCATAACCTCCCATAAGCTCTTGTATCGTTCTCTCTTCAGCAACTGCCACAACCTCGGCTACTGCTCCAACCTCAAGTAACTGCTAATCCCATCTAGCATGTTAGTGCATGCCTGTAGGATGAAAATGCTACATATGTATCATGTAAAAAATCGTGTTAGTTTGTTGAATACACACGAAAAAATTGCATAAAATTCAAAAGCTAAAAATACTTTGTCACTGATCTATGTTCTTACCTATTGGGCCACATTGAATACCCAGTGGTGGAACTGATTTTGGTTCCCCTTCATAATTCATCTTGACATATAGAAAGTATTCAATCATAGGGATTTGGGTCTGCAACCAATCAAAGAAGTTTGAACTGAAATATCGAGTAATTGTTCCACCTCCTGTTCGAGGCATCAAGGAAGACCATCTTCCCATTCTCGGCTCCCTGAGACCTTTTACCACCAAACTAACTTGTGGCCTCATTATATGCACTCTATTTAGGAAGAAAAGTATAATCAATGTACCATACCCAGATTCTCTTTGGGCTCGAGTCTAAGCCGTTGTCAACTATGCTTTTACCCATATGAGAAGACTCTCACACTAGTCAACTACTTGCGGTTGTATGCAATCCAACACTAACAACATTTGGGCCTTAGTTGCTACATGTTGGCTTTAGTTGACGATGTATCGAGAAATCATCTATAAGATCAACCTTAATGATCTTTCCCTTATCCTTTCAATTTAAATTATGTTGCTCATTTTCAATGTACCTGGTGTGCAAATGCTAAGGATCAAATATCTTGTGTTGTGGGGACCAACCCTTCCTCTTGTTAGGTTTGCTCATGCACCTCTGCATGATAAACCAATCAGTGAGGAATTAGATGTAATCTTTCTCAATTCTTAACCCATGGTCCCCTATATTGAATACCCCTTGGTGTTCATCCTACACTTGGATGATCCTAGCCAAGGATTCTTCTTGGGCCTTCATTAGATCAAGGCAAGCAAATTTGAGCAAGCCACATCTTCTCAATGTCGCCAAGCATGCCAAATTATTCAACATTTGCAATTCCTCCCGATCATGGACTCTTTCTCTCCAAAAATTCATATATATATATATATTTTATTTATATATATATATATATATATATATTAATATATATATATATATATATATATTTTTTTTTCTTTTTTTTATATTTTTTATAATTTATTATTATTATTATTTTTTTTTAATTTTTAATATTATTATTATTATTATTTCTTTATTTATTTATTTATTATTTTATTTATTTTATTTATTTATTTATTTATTTTTATTTTTTATTTTATTTATTTATTTATTTATTTTTTTTTTTTATATTTAATTTTATTTTTTTTTTTTTTAGAGTTATCCTACATAATTCAACCCTTGGATCAGTTCTCATCCCATTTGTTGAGCTTCTAAACTGAGAAATCATTTTTTCTCCTCACTTGTCCACATTAACGCAAGCTACATGTTAATGATTTCTTCCCTTTCGGGAAGCGCGTGTTAATGCACTCAATTGAATCGGGCTAACGCATTACCCAACCAAGCGATTAGGGCTCACCTAAAGATCAAATTTCATTGGTAAAAAATGAAATAAAAGGAACTAAATGGAAGGACAAGGCTTTAACTCTTACTTGCAACTGACGCGAGTCAAAACAGTGGCTCGAATTGTGTGCAATTAGCTTCAGAAGATCTGCTTCTTTTTGCTCTCCAAATTGCTCTCACCAACTAAACTCGTGCAAATGAGGAGCTCAACTCCTATTTATAGACATAAGAGGTATGCCTAAACCCTAGGTTTTATCATGTTTAAGAAAATTTTCCTTATTTTTCTAAGAATCAATTCCAAAAACTATTTTTCAATATGTTTTACATGTTCTAATGCAATTTTAAGTGATTTCTTTTTACAGACTTTTCTCACCTGTGAAATTGAAAAAGGCCCGAATTACTTTCTTCAAGCTCGTAAAACTCCTATGAAGAAGATTTGAGCCATTCTTTTATGTCTTTTTCTCGCTCTCTAAACTGAAAAAGATACCACGAGTTTTCTTCATCTTAATTGTTTCAAACTTTATGAAGAATATTTATTTTACTTTGTTCCCTCCATACTCTTAACAAAATGAGGTGGGTGTCTATTGAGCATGGGTTAGTCACTTTATCCAGACTCAATGGACTAACTACAGAAAAGGAATTGTGTCGGGTATATTATTAACCCTTTATCGCATCTGGTCATCAACCATGACAAAGGTACCCCCTTGGAGTCATCTTTAAGCTCCTTTCAGACTTTAAACGTGAAAAGACCACCGAGTTTACCCTTTATGGACTCGTTGAATCTAAGAAGATTGGGAAAAAAAAATGGAAGAAACAATGGTTACTATATCTATATTTGATAGATTTTTTGGTAGCAGTATATTGTCCATCCCTTGAAGATGGAACTTTTCCCATTAGATTCCTCTTTTTTCCATCTTCTCTAAGAACCCTACCATATTATGAGTCTTTCCTTGATACCCTGAGGTTCCTGCATCTTCCTGTCCTACTCCTCCTAGTGTTCTTGAGTCTAAGCTGCCTAGTCTTTTTGGCGTCGTACCTTTTTTTGTTCAAGGGATCACCTACTCTCTATTACCTTTACCAACAATTTGATCATTTGTCATATTACATTGAGTTAGTTCATCCCATTGTTCTACACTATCTTCAAAATCAATCATTTTGTCTCGTTTCATGTTAATTGATGTATGACTCCTTATTTCTTACCTTTGACAAATCCCTTCCTATCGACTTCAACACATTTCCTAGGAAGTGGATTGAGAAACATATTCACAGTACCCTAGATCTTGCAGTCCTTAGTGGTAGGTTTCCATGCGTTTGATTTGGGGCTTTCACTATTGGCCCCCACTTGAATGATTTTATGAGTGTTCGACATCAACTCCTTTATTCACACTTGTTAGATTGTACTGCTAATCTTGGAGACCATCATCCTTATCGGTGGCCATCCTCGCGTCTATTAGCGATTTTCATCATCGACCATAATAAGACGAATTCTTGCATGTTTGACATCAAATCATTTATTCGCATGTAGAACTATGCTATTATATGATGGTGACGGAGACCTTGGCTAGAGGCTTGCATCACTCAACCTTGTTTCCTCTCCCAAGTTGTGACTTTTATTTTTTGGAGACAACTTCTCAGATTGATCACATTATGACATTTATCTACATTGTGCTTATCAGTGGACATGATCTGTCATAGATCCATCAAACATCATTCTGTTTAGCTACCGGGCATTGGAATGCCCGAAGCAGGACATGATTATATATTTTTGACATATGTTTGTTCTTTGTAGGCCTCCTTAAGTTTCGAAACTCTGAAGCTCTCTCTCATCAACTATGTTATAAAGTATTTGAACCATCACCTTCTTCTTTAGCCTCACACTATAGGGGGCATATGTTAAACAAGAAAATACCTCCTCATTAACTGAGAGGAGAAGATCATCATTTTGACTGGAATATGTCGCCCCTGTTTCAAGCCTTTTGAAGTTATAACACACCCTAAAAGACCATATCAGAGTGTGTTAACACTGGCCACGGACCAATAACATGAATTACCCTAGCATTTAACACTCTGTATCTTCATGAGGACTGTGTTACCTGCCTTTCACGTAACCACGAGCAAAAATCATGAGTTGACTCATAGTAACTCAATTAATTACTCAAGTGGACTCTAAAAAAGTGGAATATTGCCTCAAGCTCATTCATTGGTGTTGCCTATCCTAACAAACCATACTAAACCAAGAGAAAGCAATAAAACAAAGGAAACATCTTCCACCCTAATGGCTTTTTCCCAAAGTGATTCGAAGAAAGAATTGGTAGTCTTTTCAACCTCCCCTTGCATATATTGGAGACTTGGCCATTGAGATTGGGTTCAAAATTCATGTACTATTATGCTGCCAAGATACTGTTTGAGAGAGAGAGAGATATGAGCTAGGAGCTAAAGGACATCATGTTGCAGCTGCTTATGGTTGTAATCTTCCTTCATTGACTGAATATATAGATCTAATGTTGTTTCATCCATATCATTGTCTAATATGTGTGTTTCTCATGCTTATGTTGCAATGACTTGGATTATGATTTCTTATTGATGTATTTAATGAGTCCTTGATGTTTATTAGTTAATGTTTTGGATTTATAAAGCCTATATGTTTTGAACATCACGTTTGTTTGCTTTGTGTTCAGGTTTTACTTTTAGAACTAGTTGAGAACCTTTCTCAACCACACTGATTGCTCTAATTGATTTGTGCATAAAGATATATAGATTGTCTCTCACTTCTACTTTGTCAATTCCAGTTTATTACTTACATTATTAAATACATCCAATCATACCTTGATCTCTTTACCTTAAGTTAAAAAAAAAAACCTAAAAAGGTTTCTCATTTGACCATTCAAACATAAATACCTAATATGATTCACTCAACAAAAAAACACCCTTTAAAAATACTTAATATTGGCTTTAATTTTTTTAAATTATAATTTTTAATTTTGATACCATTTTATACCACAAACTCTATAATATGTTTTTATATCATGTTGGGTACATTTTACTTTTATATTACAACTTTACATTTCTAAGATTTGGTATGATGTGGTTTCCCTCTCACATATTAGGTTAATCTATTTGACTTTTTGGTAAAATCTTTGTAGAGAGAAACCTTATAGACTTGTCCTTTGACTACCCATCAGTTTGAGTGAGCCTAATGGTTAAGAGCATGTGTTTCCTCCTAAAAAGTCACAGGTTCAAAATCAAAAGGAGATAGAGTATGTATGCCTTCGTAGACTTAGCAGTCATACACCAATTTGGTGTCTGGCTTGGCTGTGACCTTAAAAATGGATATTATTATTATTAATAATTTTGTTTCCCTCACATAAACTAACACTAACTGTTATAATTTTGTTGTAATTTATATATTATATTTTAAATTATAATAAAATAAAACTAATTTACTTAACCCAAAAAGGATAAAGTAACCAAAAAAATTATTGAGTTTGAATATTTACAACAACTCAAAGGCCACTCTCCAATTTTTTGGTTGGATAGTGAAGCATCGAGGCAATTAAGAAAACTATAGTTTTTCTGAACTTTGACTTCCAATTTCCCGAATATTCAAGGTGAGCCGGCCCAGTTGGTGTTGCGAACCTTCCAGTTTTTCTGAACTTTGACTTCGTTCGAAACATCTCTGGGATTCGCGTGTGAAACACGCGGAGCATCTCGCTACTATTCACCTCGCTACCGGAGGTTTCATCTCTATATGAACGTTGCGGATCTCTATTTAATACAATCAATTTGTCCCTTTTTCCCTGTTCAGTTTACTGCTCTGAAATCTCGTTCGGATTCTTCTCCAATTTCATTTTGCAAGTTCTTTCATTTTCTTCCTCTGTATTGAATTCATCGTGGTGCGATGGAGTCCCGGAGCATGGAGCTGACGCTGATCTCGGCCCGCGATCTGAATAATACGAACATTCTCTCTAAGACGAAGGCCTACGCATTCGCCTGGATCTCCAACGATCACAAAAACAGGCAAAAAACACCGTTGGACAAGGACAACGGCACTGCTCCCACCTGGAACCACGTTATGAAGTTTACTCTCGACGAGGCAGCCCTGCAGCAGGGCCGCCTGGTTCTCGAGATCGTAATCTACGCCGACGCTACCTTCGGCGACAAAGAGATCGGTCGCGTTAGCGTCCCATTGAACGAATTCCTCAGGCCCGCTGGTGGCAACAAGGGCGCTACCACCTCCGCGCAGTTCGTCAGCTACCAGGTCCGAAAACCCTCTGGAAAAGCCAAGGGGGTTCTCAATCTTTCTGTAAAATTGGCCGAAAAACCCGAGGTCAAGCAGCAGCAACAGCAGCCGCAGGCAGTTGCAGGGTCATATGGTGCGGGCAAGGCTGACCCTGTGACAGCATATCCTGCAGGGTCATATGGTGCGGGCAAGTCTGAGCCCGTGGCAGCGTATCCGGCAGGTTCATACGGGGTGGCTAACGCAGAGCCCGTGACCGCTTACCCAGCTTACCCACCGCCCAGCTCGTCCTCACAGCCGCCGCCTTATCCGCCACCGAATTACCAGTACCCTCCACCACAGTATCCACCCCAGGCAGGCTATCCGCCGCCTCCGCCTCACTACCAGGGTTACCCTCAGCCTCCCTACCAGGGTTACCCTCCTAACCAGGGCTACCCGCCGTATCAGGGGTATCCGCCCGTTGTTCCTGCAGCGCAGCAGCCGCCTAAGAAGAATAATAGACTCGGGATGGGTTTGGGGGCAGGTTTACTTGGCGGAGCTCTTGGTGGTTTGTTGCTCGGAGACATCGTCAGCGATTCTTACGGTGGAGGGTTTGATGGTGGCGATTTTGGGGGCGGCGGTTTTGATGGTGGATTTTAGGCCATTACCCTCCGAAATCAGCCTTGGCCGACCGCTGAAATACAAGATTCTGGAAATTCTTACTTTCGGCAGGTTTTTCTCCAGAGGATATGTAACTGTGATATAGGTTAGTAAATAAATGGAAAATATGTATATGTTCTTCATCATAAATTCCATTGACTTGATTTTGGTGAAGTTGCTTTTTGCCTGCAAGGCGTATGCTTTGGTTGATTCCTGCAGAGCATGCGGGTTGCTTGTATTTGAGAATTTGTAAAACATGAAATGGTTTTTTTCCCTCTGAATTTTGCAGGTTTATGTAAAATATTGTTCTATAAGATATATTGTATTTTTCGGATTGTTTTGTTGAAGATCTAAATATTTTTTTTATTTGAATACAATAAATCAATACTTTCAGCAATTCATCTTTTAGAAGGGCTTTCCCCTCAGTTTTCTTGACTTTCTTTTGATCTGATGCTTCCTATTACGGTATCTTATGATTTTGGTGAAGTTGCTTTTTGCCTGCAAGGCGTATGCTTTGGTTGATTCCTGCAGAGCATGCTGGTTGCTTGTATTTGAGAATTTGTAAAACATGAAATGGTTTTTTTCCCTCTGAATTTTGCAGGGTTTATGTAAAATATTGTTCTATAAGATATATTGTATTTTTCGCATTGTTTTGTTGAAGATCTAAATATTTTTTTTATTTGAATACAATAAGTCAATACTTTGAGCAATTCATCTTTTAGATGGGCTTTCCCCTCAGTTTTCTTGAATTTCTTTTGATCTGATGCTTCCTATTATGGTATCTTATGATTTTGGTGAAGTTGCTTTTTGCCTGCAAGGCGTATGCTTTGGTTGATTCCTGCAGAGCATGCGGGTTGCTTGTATTTGAGAATTTGTAAAACGTGAAATGGTTTTTTTCCCTCTGAATTTTGCAGGGTTTATGTAAAATATTGTTCTATAAGATATATTGTATTTTTCGCATTGTTTTGTTGAAGATCTAAATATTTTTTTTTATTTGAATACAATAAATCAATACTTTCAGCAATTCATCTTTTAGAAGGGCTTTCCCCTCAGTTTTCTTGAATTTCATTTGATCTGATGCTTCCTATTATGGTATCTTATGATTTTGGTGAAGTTGCTTTTTGCCTGCAAGGCGTATGCTTTGGTTGATTCCTGCAGAGCATGCGGGTTGCTTGTATTTGAGAATTTGTAAAACATGAAATGGTTTTTTTCCCTCTGAATTTTGCAGGGTTTATGTAAAATATTGTTCTATAAGATATATTGTATTTTTCGCATTGTTTTGTTGAAGATCTAAATATTTTTTTTATTTGAATACAATAAATCAATACTTTCAGCAATTCATCTTTAAGAAGGGCTTTCCCCTCAGTTTTCTTGAATTTCTTTTGATCTGATGCTTCCTATTATGGTATCTTATGATTTTGGTGAAGTTGCTTTTTGCCTGCAAGGCGTATGCTTTGGTTGATTCCTGCAGAGCATGCGGGTTGCTTGTATTTGAGAATTTGTAAAACATGAAATGGTTTTTTTCCCTCTGAATTTTGCAGGGTTTATGTAAAATATTGTTCTATAAGATATATTGTATTTTTCGCATTGTTTTGTTGAAGATCTGAATATTTTTTTTTTATTTGAATACAATAAATCAATACTTTCAGCAATTCATCTTTAAGAAGGGCTTTCCCCTCAGTTTTCTTGAATTTCTTTTGATCTGATGCTTCCTATTATGGTATCTTATCTCTGCACAGAGAAGCCGTTCGTTTCCATCATTATTTTTTTTTTGACATGATACTTCCAATTATGTTGTTATTGTACAGTGAAATCATGGATGAAATGTGTCTCTGGTAGTACCAACTTAAGTTCCTGTTGACTGATTTCTTAGTTGGATGGGTTTTGCCCGCTCGTTTCCATCATTTTTTTTTTCTGACAGGATGCCTCCAATTATGTTGTTATTATGTTGTATTATGACTTGTAGTTTTAAGTGTTCTAGTTTTAAGAGCTTACTGTGTTTTACTTTTAGGAACATGCTATATACCATTATTGTTGGGTTATTATGGCAAGAGAAGCAAGATGCCTTACGATTTGGATGAGGAGATTTGTCCTTTTATGTGAAAAAGTAGTGGACCTCTTACATCTCATATCATATTCAAACAATAATTATAAAAATAAGCATAAACCTTGAAATCAGGGATCTATGCTAATTTATGACATTTCTTTCATAATTAGGGTTTTGTTTAAGGTTAAATCAAATTTGGGCTGCATTGGTTTGTGACACCTCTACAGGCTTCATTTCATTGCTTGTAACAGTTATGCTATGTTCTGATCTTTCTCCAGAAAGAGCAGCGAAACCAACTGCTGTCCCACTGAAGGCTCTAATTCCTGGCCATCTTGGCTAATTTGTACAAAGAAAACACGTTTAGTAAGTAATCCTTCAATACTATTAGAGTTGCCCAGTGTGATTGACAAATAATGAGAAGATATAAACACCTGTACAGGTAAGTTGCCATTGTAGGGATTGATCAAGAGCCCTTCCGGAGAATTTGCTGATGGCAGCAGGAGTCGGTGGCCAGAGTTATCTGTGTGCAGAATCGAACCTCCACAGAGGAGATCTGACTCACATGTTGGCTGAATTGTTTCCACACTATCCAATTACTACAAAGTGTTCAGACGAAGTAAACCCAAGAAAGCAGCCATACAAGTTTTCCAATCAGAAGACTTGGGATTAGGTTAAGTTTGATATGCTATCATTCCTGGTCTATGTAGTGAGAGGTCAGTGACTTTTTTCCTTATCTTTGCTCTACTTTTTCCACAATATCGCCTTCTGTGATACTAGACTTCAAGGATGATTTTTCCTTCTATCGATATGTCGGTATGATTTCGTAATGGTTTTTCTCAGACTTAGGAATTTAATTGTCATATATAAACCTTGCACCGACGTAAGGTTTAAGATAGGATTCAGGTGGTGCATCTTTAAGGTCTATTGATGCTGTTTGGACTGCGATGAGCCTTTATCATAGCACATAGTGTTTCTTCAAAGGTCTTGAAATCGAATCCCGGTTTCTTTGGTCTTTCCTCCTCTTCGGTTTTTTTTTTTTTTTATATATATTTTTTTATTTTTCCGACGGCCGGTCAGGTTTATGTCATTCCTAGGATTTTCAAAATTGGTCCAAGCTTTATGTTAGGGGTTAAGTCGTCTTAAATTCTTGTACATGTCCTTACCACGAAATCCTAAATATATCCGTTTTGGGATCCTGGATGGCATAGATGTCACTTTCTGAACATCCTGTGCAGAAGGTTCTGTCATGAATTGCACTTGATCTCTCTCTTTCAACGTCCTTATCCCTTCCTCATCCGCTTTGTCATTTACTTCCTATAGGACGAGGTTGATTTTGGTTGGTAGGTTCCAACAGAGATTTGGTCCTTTTCTGAGAATTGGATCTATCTAGATTGTCTTCATATCTCAAGGATTTTTTTTTTGGCGGTGCATGGAGGGGGTATATGATGCCATTGTCTCGGAAGACCTTATCAATGCCACCGAGGAGGCTGAACATGCTTGGTCTGCTGCCACTCAGGCAGGGGATTGGAAAACAACTTTAGATGGCCTGGTGGTCAAGCCATCAATGTCATGGGAAGGTAAAAGCATTCGGGGTAAAAGTCGCAGCTATAACAAGCAGCACAAACCTGTCAAAACTTCTCCCCCTCCGCAGGCGATAAGAATCAAGATTGCTCAGCTTGACGAAGGAATAGAGAGCCTGCAGAACAAGGCGCTTATTGGAAAATGGCATTTCCCAGAAATGTCCGACTCTGACATGAGGAAATGGCTGGCCAATTTCTGGAAACCAGTCATCGACTATGTTCCGGTAATTTCAAGTCTAATGAGAGTGGTATTGTTTCCACTTCTTAAATGTTGCAGACGCCGAAGCCATCCAGAGTCGGCCATGGGTTTTCAAAAGGAGTTTTCTTGCTCTGTATAGATGGTATATCGGCTTTAATCCTTTGAAAAATACCCCCATGAATAATCTTATTTGGGTGAAATCCCCGAACCTTCCCCTGGAACTTTGGTCCAGTGAAACTTTGGAGGTGATTGGCAATGCTATAGGACGTTTCATCTACGTCGATCCTTGGTGCTTGGGCGAAAAGGACAAAAGAATTGCCTGGATTCTCATTCAAAAGCCGTTTAGGGGAGGCTATCCAGACCATATTGAGATTAGTTGGAAAAATCAGGTTATTAATCAAACACTGGATTTCTGGGGTATACCTTTTAGGTGTGTTGCTTGCCGCAAAACGGGCCACTTAGTTAAAACAGCCCTAGTGTCAAATTGTATGGATTCAGACAGGACAGGCAAATGTCGCTTGTCAATGATTGTCCATCCTCTCCATACTCCCCGACAATCCCGCTTCACAGTCCAAGGAATCCTGAGTCCCCACGCGATCAATCTGTTGATCCGTCTGTGCCCCCTGAGTCCTTCCCTGGTTGTCCGAATTCCTCTAATAGCCCTATCACCTGTAGTATGTCTGGGATCCATAGACCCCCCTTTTTTGAGTCGAGAAAGGATAGGCCTGTCCCATCGCCGTGTCCCATGCAACAGAAGGAGTTTCTTTCCGATTCTCATCATAGGCTATCGAAGGGGGCAACTTTTTCTGTGGGTTCTATTCCCATTCTTATTTCATCCTCATCGCCGCAACCTGAACATGCTGGACCGAGCCTAAATAGATGTAAAGAACAATGTGTCGGGCCTACCCCTTTAAATTCCCCGGCGTCATCACCTGTCAATCTCTATGATAGTGACCTGGATCACTTGCTTAATAGGGAATCCATTGAACTGGAGCCGCTCACGATTCATAAGCCTGGTTCAAGTGTTATGCCTGTTATCAGCTCGGATTTGGCAAGGAATATTACAGTCCGGAAGAAGAGTAGAGGCGGTAGTAGACACTTTAGAGGGAGAACTATAGCTTCCGATTCAGGCATTAGAAATTTGTCTTTGGTTGAGGTGCCTATCTATGATATGTCCGATTCACAGCCCCTTAGAGCAAGTATGGCTACCAAATCATCCAAATGATCCCCATTATCTCTCTGAATATTAGGGGTCTTGGCGTTGATCCCAAATATATAACGCTTAAAAATTTCTTTTTCCATTCCAGGGCTGCTATAATCCTCATCCAGGAAACCATGCACAAGAGGGAGGATACTTTAACATATTTCAGGAAAATGCTCCCTACTTGGTTCATGGTTGCTACAGAGGCTAATGGTTTATCTGGGGGTCTAGCTACTCTGTGGGATCCAGCTCGTGTAAGAGCTAAGGCGTACAAGTGTTGTGCAGGGATTATTATAGCGGCTTCCATCAGGGGATGTGACTTTCCCATCAATATTCTCAATATATATGCGCCATATAAATCCCGTGTTCCCTTCTGGAAAATGATTTTTGCCACATATCTGTTTGACATCGATCATCTCCTTATTGCTGGCGATCTGAACGCGGCTTTGAAATCTGAAGAGGTATGGGGACAGGGGAAATTAAATAATGCACTTGCCGATCTCATTAATTTTGAGATGCTCAATAGGAATATGGTAGATATTACGCCTGTGGTGATGAAACTGACTTGGACAAATGGCAGAGTTGGCAAGGCCTATATAGCTAAAAGATTAGATCGGTTTATTGCTCATATCAACCTCCTTGATAAAATGGGAATGCCAAGCTCATCTGTGGAAAACATTATGATATCGGATCACAATCCCATTCTTTTAACATGGCCTGGAAATCAATTCAGAAGGGGATATTCATTTATAATTGACAGAGGTCTCCTACAGGATTCTGCGTTCAATGAATACATTCAAAATGCATGGAAAGTGATTAAGGATAGGGACAAACTCTTCATTTTCTCTACCTTTAGAGAAAAAATGGCCGAGATAAGGAGATTGGTGAAAAAATGGCAGATTAAAAAACTACAAAAAGATAGAAGAAATTTACAGAGGATTCAACAAGAGCTGGACTTGTTGCTGGGATCAACAGATTATGCTTCTTGCTCTATTGAGATGAAGTGTCGATTAAGGAATTTGGAGAAGGAAAAACTCAGTCTGCTGCAACAGGAGGAAGTAAAATGGAGGCTCAAACGCAGAGCTTTATGGATTCAGGAAGGAGATAAAAACACCAAGTTTTTCCATAACTACGCAAATGCAAGGAGAGCCAAAAATTCCATCTGGAAAATAAAGGATGACAAGGGTGGGTATGTTGTTTCCCAGGAGGACATCACAAAGCAGGCTATTTGTTTCTTCAAGGAACAGTATTGCAGAAGAAAAGATATTGCGTTCAGTGATATTCGATGGAGCATTGACCTGGTTCCGGAAATGTTTGACGAGGAGAAGAACGAAGCTCTGTTCCAGCCAGTCTCTGAAAATGAACTTCTTGGAGTTATGAAGTCTCTTAAGAAGGAGAAATCCCCTGGACCAGACGGATGGACAATAGAATTCTTGATCCATTTCTTCGACCTCTTCAAAGTGGATCTGCTCAGGATGGTGGAAGCTTCCAGACTATTGGGCAACATTCACAATCACACCACTTCCACTCTCATTGCTCTTATCCCAAAGAAGGGAGAGCCCGAAACATTCCTGGATTTCAGGCCGATCTCTTTATGCAACATAACATTCAAGATTATCACAAAGATTATAGCTGAAAGAATCAAAGGGACGATGGCATCCTGTCTCTCTCCAAATCAACATGCTTTTTTAAAAGGTTGAAATATTCTAGATGCCGTTGCCAGCACACAGGAGTGTTTACATTCTATGTTCTTGCATAAAGCTGATGCTGCTATTATGAAAATCGACCTCCAGAAAGCTTATGATGTATTGGATTGGGGATATATGCAAAGTCTTTTGGCGAAAATCGGTCTGAAACCTGACCCTATTTGATGGATTATGGCATGTATCGAAAATGTAACTACGCTGTCATAATTAATGGTATTCCCTCTCCACACTTTCGTGCGGAAAGGGGCCTTCGACAGGGCTGTCCACTGTCGCCTCTCCTTTTCATATTGGCCATGAATGCCTTGAGTCTGCACATCAACCGCGCAGTGGAGGAAAAAGCATATGCTCCGGTAAAGATCTGTAAGCAAATATATATCTCTCATAACCTGTTCGTTGATGATGTATTATTATTTGCAATGATGTCTAAAGCAACCTGGACGTGCATTAAGAATATTCTTGACCGTTTCCAAAGGGCGACTGGGCTTGTTATTAACAAGGCCAAATCGATCTTGTATCATAATGAAACCGATTGGGCCACGACCTTATGGATTGCTCAGCTCTTTGGAATAGAAACAAGATCTCTGTCTGATGGAATTAAGTATTTGGGATTTCGCCTAAAAGCTAAGGCTTATTCAAAGAATGATTGGAGTTGGCTTGTTGAGAGATTTTTTAGTAAGATTTCGTTGTGGGAATACAGATCTTTATCGTTGGGAGGTAGAGTTGTCCTCACCCAATCTGTCTTGATGCAAATGGCGGTTTACTGGGCCCATCTTTATCAGCTCCCGACCAGTATTATCTAGGCCATGAACAGGATATCCGCCAACTTTATTTGGGGTGCTAAAGCAGATAGAGGTAAAATCCATCTGTCAAAATTGAATCTCTTAACGTTGCCAAAAAAGTTTGGGGGATGGGGTCTGATGGATTTAAGGATTTTCGGAAAAGCCCTGGTCTGCAAAACCTTATGGAGAGGAATCTTCAACGCAAATCCTTGGAGTGCAATCATTCATCAAAAGTATCAAAAAGGTAGAAGCTTGGAGTTTTGGTTTAGGTTTGGCTCCATTGGAATTAAACAGGGGTCTGCAATTTGGCTCAGCTTCAGGAAAATTGAGAAATATTTCTTTAACAATCTAAAATGGAGGATGTTCTCCGGAAGGAAAATCTTCATTGGTCTCGACTCAATTGCTGGCTATAGGGGCAATCTCCATGTTCTGGCTCCTCTTCTTTTTTTCCTTCACAGAATGGGTATTTTTACTTGGGACATGATTATCGCGGAGTGGAGGGGCCTTACGCCTGCGCTGAAGGATGCTGTTGTCATTGGCCTTCCTCAGGCCCTGCTTTTACTCTGGGAAAATGTCAAGAATGCTCTTGTTGAAGGAGGGATGAAGCGTGTAGAGACAGAATATCACTTAGTATGGTCCCTATCTCACTCACATTCAATAGCTATTGTAAAAGACATCTACTCTGATCTCGTCTCCAAAAAAATTATGCCTGCAAGACAGATTTTTCCGGTTTATTGGTGGAAACTTGGTTGTCCTCTCAAAGTGATTATTTTCTCATGGTTAGTCTTTTACAACAAAAATTTAACATGGGAAAATTTGAGGAAGAGGTCTTGGCATGGTCCCAACAGATGTGTGTTGTGCAACGTGGAGGAGGAGACAAACTTCCACATGTTCTTCAAATTTGCGGCCTCTCAACAAATCTGGTATGAATTGGCTTCTTCTTTTTCTTTTCCTCACCTCAGTTTCGTTTCTGTTAATGCAGCTTTTGCTTGGTGGGGAAGACAAGAAGCATCTAAGCGTCCAATCCTTCCCATCACATTATGGTGTGTTTGGAAGTGGAGAAATTTAAAAATTTTTGAAGACTCAAACATCTCCTTCAACTCTGTTTTGTTTAAATTCTACTCTTTCTATCAATCGATCCGAATATAGGTCAAAGTCTGGAGCAATGTCTGACACATAGTGCTTCGTTTTTTGTGGGTGTCCAGGATCTAATCACCGAGAGTACCAGTTGGCTTGCTCTTCTATATTGCAGCGCCTCCTCCAGTTTCGTGAGCTGTCTTCCATCTGAGTGCACTGGGATCCTCTCTTTTCGTTCATTTTGGTTGCGTTTTGTCATCAACTCCATTCAGCAGTACATTATGGCAAAAATGTTGATATATGTTTTGATGTTGTCAGGTTTGAAATCATATGTTTCTATTTGGTGCTCATTGTTCTCATTTTATATGTCTTTCAACTATATGTAAAATCTGTTTCTTCGCTGTCCTATGAGTCTGGTCACCATTGATATGGGAACCAAATCTTTTATCTGTTATCTTCAGACCATGATGTATATATTGCCTCAATATAATATATTGCTTTTCTTTCTGAAAAAAAAAACAGTTATGCTATGTTCTATTTTGTTTCATGGTGGCATGTCTGTGCCTCAATTTTGTTCCTATACATGCTCCTTGTTATGTGGGGTGGAGGTAGAAATTACTATCAAGTTGTGTGCTCTTCTATGTTAATAGGTGTTATGGTCAATCAACTATTCACCGTTCTGTGGAGTGGAGGTAGAAATTCCTATCAAGTCGCTTGCTCTTCTATGTTAATAGGTGTTATGGTCAATCAACTATTAACTCTCCTTGAATGGAAGTTGTATTATGACTTGTAGTTTTAAGAGCTTATTGTGTTTTGCTTTTAGGATGCGCTGTGCTATATACCATTATTGTTGGGTTATCGTGTCAAGAGAAGTAAGGTGCCCTACAGTTTGGATGGGGGAGATTTGTCTTCCTATGTCAGTGTCAGAGTATGTACCACTGGTCCTAGACCAGTCTCAATTGACCCGAAGTCAGCGTCATCGTATGGTACAACTCCTACCACTGGTCCCAGACCAGTATAATTGATCCTAGATCAATGGAGGTCATCCTAGTGTAGGGAGTACGGTAGATACAACGATGCATCCATCGATACTACTGTCGTCCTTAACTTCATTTTCCTGCTCATTGATCAGATGAGAGGTACTTCCCATGAGTCCCAGACTACATGGGTAGGATGCCTCGACAGGAGAACTAATCAATCCTGTCCTCACAAGAGAACACATCAATCTTGCTACAATTGCCATGGAGAACACATCAATCCAGGCTGCCATGGAGAACACATCAATCCAAGCATCACAATAGAACATATCAATCCTGCTACAATCACCATGGAGAACACATCAATCCAGGCCGCACAGGAGAACACATCAATCCTGCTACAATTGCCATGGAGAACACATCAATCCAGGCCTCATAGGAGAACACATCAATCCAGGCCTCACAGGAGAACTACTCATCCTGCTACACAGGAGAGCGAATCATCCTATTCCACAAGAGAGCGAATCATCTTGACCCACAAGAGGGCGAATCATCTTGTTCCAGTGCGCACCACCAAGGGAGGGTGAGTCACCCTGTGGTCGTATGTTGCTCCAGTAAGAACGGCAAGCCCTCAGAGCTCGCAGAGCTCAATGTATGCAACATGTATGACCCTTGTACAAGGGTTTCTTGACGACTCCAAGTCGTTTGGGAAAATCACAGATTAGATCTTTCCTCGAGGCTTTGACAAGGTGTATCGACCTGTACATCATCTTAATGCGATGGAGCCTCCTTGCTCATCGACTTACCATATCCCAGATGATGTTTATCTGCTGGAGCAATCGACAAATACAGGATTCCTCAATAATCGAATCCCACCTCTGGTTGTTACAGAGAATCACAGTGGTATGTGTTCAAACAGCTCACTGAAGAGCTTCCCCATTCAGGCAACTTCATACGAGATCATACTCGTAGATATGTATTCGGTCTCAGTGGTGCTTATGGCAACCGACTTCTGCTTCTTGCTCATCCATTATATCAAAGCAGAATCCAAAGAGAAACAACACTAAAAAGTGCTCCAGTGATCCTCCACACTACCTGCCTAGTCAGCATTCAAATAATCATGCAGTTTCATATTTCCGGCAGTGTATCTCAATCCATTAGTAATTGTGCCACAAAAATATCTTAGAAGATTCTTGGCATCAATCCAGTTAGGCTCAACCAAATATGAGCTCACAATGCTAACTGCAAAACATATGTTCGGACGGAGGTTCACTAAGAACATTAATGCGAATGAGTTTATGAAATTCAAAGGCATTTCCCAAATCTGGTCCGATATCACTACCATATAACTTCTAAAAGTTAAGATCCTTGAGGTAGTCACAGGCTTGCAGTCCATCATACCGAATCTTTCCAATATCTTTACCACATATTTTCCTTGAGATATGAAAATTTCCCTTGGCTTCTGCCATACTTCAAGTCTTTGGTCCTTCATTTCAAATTCAAAAGCCAACTCCCTCTTACATTTGTGAATGAGAGGGTCTGCACCTATTAGAAAGAGGTCATCCACATACAACACCAGTATGAGAGGCTTGTCATCTTCAACCTTAAAGTAAAGGTTAGGATTGGCTTCACTCCTAGTGAATCCCAGCTTCATCGAGTAGCTATTGATCCTCTCATACCATGCTTGTGGGCTTGCTTCAACCCATAGAGAGCTTTCTTCAACCTGCATACATGAGATTTTCGATCATAAATCTCAAATCCTTCGGGTTGCTCCACATAGACCTCTTCTTTGATCGAATGGTGCAAGAACGCGGTCTTGACATCCATCTGATGTAGGTTCCATCCTTGTGAAGCCACAAGGGCAATGATCAAGTGGATGGTCGTATGTATGGAAACAGGGGCAAATATCGTAGTCTATACCTTCCTTCTAGGATAAACCACGAGCAACAAAACGAGCCTTATACTTTTTCGTACTTCCATCTGTTGCATGCTTTATTTTGTAAAGCCATTTTGAAGTAACAATTGTCTTGTCCGGGGTTTGGGAACTACTTCCCATACATCATTCTCCATAATAAACTCATATTCTATGGTCATAGCATCCTTCCATACTTAATGCTTGACGACATCTGAGAATGATGAAGGCTTATTTTGTATGGTTGTGCTCATGATGGTCAGGTATCCCTGATACTTGTTAGGTTTCTTACTTTGACGGAAGGTTCCTCAGGGTACAACATGTCCTTCAGCATCATCAAGTATCCCCCTAAGCCATGAAAGCCTCTTCCTAGAAGAGGAAGGCTCATGTGGATGAGGATCAATTGGATCCATGGGTTCTTTTACATCAGGCATTGATTCATCATCCTTTTCTTTCGGTTCCTTGGTGTCGACTTCTTGAGAGCTCCTCAAAGTCGGAAGATTGTCCACCTTGCTGAGAGCCATATCTTTGTCAAAGGTGACATCATGACTAATCACGGCTTCCCTTTGATTGGCGGTGAACATTTTTTCAGGAGTCTTGGAACCCAATGCTTGATGAGGGCATCGATTTTGTATATATACGGCGGTGTTTGTAGTTTCAGCCCATAGAAACTTCGGAAGTCTTGATCATGTAGCATGGCTTGGATAGCTTCCACAATCGTGCGGTTCTTCCTTCCCGCCAGACCATTCTACTCAGGGGTATGTGGTGTAGTAGTCTCCCTCTTAATGCCAACCTCAGGTATGCCTGAGTGAACCAATTGTAATATATCGGAGGTCTTGCTTTGGCTTGAGGGGAATGGTCCCCTTTTGAGCTTTCTTTTGGCACATCCTGGACATACATCTTCTTTCTTTACTCAGATTTCGGGCATTCCTGTCACCATTTGTCTTACACCGAGTATAGCTTTATAATGAAAGGGGCAAACCTTCGATGCCAAAGTTCGGAGTGGAGATGTGTCATAAGACATGACACCTAGCGGACTTCCATCGACCTGATATAATGAATCAACACTAAACCCAAGAGTAAAGGCATCTTTAACATTATTTTTCCATATACATACCTTGCCATCGCTGAAGGTTACCTTGTAGCCTTTGTTTTCCATTACCGAGATGGACACTAGGTTCTTTTTGAGGTCAGGTGCATTTAATACATCCTAGAATTTCTAGCCTTCTTGAATGGTTGTCCTCTTCCTCGATTCCCAACGCTCCTCTTACCTTTGCTATTAAATTTGTCATTCCTTTGATTGCCATCAGAGGGATTTTGATCATCGTCCCAGTGTGAGTCCTTCCTATCAGGGCACTCCCTTGCATAGTGACCTACTTTATCGCAGATGTAACATCGTCATTTTCTTCTAGCCTTAGGTCCAGCCTTTCCTTTTGATTTAGTCCCGAAATTATTTCTTTTCTTAGCATGAGAAGAAAAGGCAGCAGGAGGACCTTTAGACATGGACATTTCTTGCTCTTCTTCCATTGTTTCTTCTTGAATGCATCTAGCCATTAATTCCTTGAAACCAGGAATTACATTATAGTTCAGAAGAGTAGTCCCGAACATGTACCATTCGGATGGTAATCCTCCAAGAGTCGTGAATGCCATTTCCTTGTCAGTAATAGCCAGTGTATCATAGATTTCCTTGGAGGTGTCCAGTGCAGATATGTAGGCCACCAAGTGCTTGTCGATAGACTCCTGGATGATCTTCTGTTTTGACTTCTTTGGTTTTCCATTTGTTCCATGTAGCAGCGGATGCATTTGATGGAGACTTAACAATATTGCCTCTTACATGGTCCATCACTCCTGGATCTTCTAAGGTTAGATCGATAGACATCTTCCATCCGTGATAGTCATCTTTCTTACGAAGCTTACTTTCTGCAGAGTGTTGAGGACCTCATAGTTTGTTTAGGATAGCCTCTCCAATCTTCTCTTCGGTGATTGCTCTTGCTCTTGCTCGGGCTTTGTCTTCACCTAAGCTCTGATACCATGTGAAGTTATGGTATGTTCTATGCTTTTAACAATTTACTTATTTTTCTTATTAAATTCCACAGATTAGCAATTACATGTACATAAAGTAAAGTGCAGATAAAACATTAAACAATCGACAGAAAACAAGCCAAGACAAGAGACACAAGATGTGGTGGCTAGCCAGGGACAAACCCCTCAATATGTGGGGAAACCCTTTGATTAAATCTTCTTTTATCTTCAATAATTCAGCAGAGAGAAATAGTACAATAAATATGATTTATATCAACAGTAGCAAACCCTAAATCAACAACATCAACATTAGCGGCTTCATCATCAAATTAGGGCGGACGATATCTCACAAACCCACTGTTGGATTGCCATGATTCTACCACCAAAAGTTGTGGCTTCCAGAGGAGGTTCAGATGAACCTACAACACAGTTCAGATGAAGAGATCTTCTAGTCCACACAGGTCAATCTTTACTTCTGTAGTTGCAGCTTTAGTTTCGACAGCTTCCGGCTTCAAACTAGGGCAGTGGATATCTTGCAAACCGTCCGTCGGATTGACTTGATTCCACCACCAAAAGTTGCGACTTTCAGAGGAGGTTCAGATGAACTTACAACGCAGTTCAAATGAAGAGATCTTCTAGTCCACGCAGGTCAATCTTTACTTCTGCAGTTGCAGCGTTAGTTTCGGCAGCTTCCGGCTTCAAACTAGGGCAGTCGATATCTTGCAAACTGTCCGTCGGATTGACTTGATTCCACCACCAAAAGTTGCGACTTTCAGAGGAGGTTCATATGAGCCTATAGCGCAGTTCAGATGAAGATATCTTCTAGTCCATGCAAGTCAATCTTTACTTTTGCAGTTGTAGCTTCAGTTTCGACAGCTTCCTGGTTTAAACTAGGGTAGTCGATATCTTGCAAACCGTCCGTCGAATTGACTTGATTCCACCACCAAAAGTTGTGGCTTTCAGAGGAGGTTCAGATGAACCTACAACATAGTTCAGATGAGGAGATCTTTAGTCCACTCAGGGCAATCTTTACTTTTGCAGTTGCAGCTTCAGTTTCGATAGCTTCCCGCTTCACATGTGTGTGAGAGAGACCCTTTTCTGTGCAGTAGAGAGAGAGATGTGATGAGATGAGTGAGTCCAAATGAGGAAAAGTCCTCCTATCTTTATACACAACGTTGGTGTTTGAATAGATGCGATTGTTGGGCTTCTGAGCCTACATGAATTGTAGGTCGGCTTGATAATAATTCTATAATCAAAATAAATTCATATTTCCATGAATACTTATTGGAATCGGATGATCTTTATATCAATCTTACACTTCTCGACGAGAGGAATCTAATAAAAATATTATCAACCATGAATAAGATGACCCACATGAAATTTTGCGCTAATTATTTTAACAAAAAACATCCTTTAAAAATAGTTGACTTTAATTTTTTTAAATTGTAATTTTTAATTTTGATACAATTTTATACCACAAACTCTATAATATATTTTCATATCATGTTGGGTCCATTTTACTTTTATATTACAACTTTACATTCCTAAGATTTGGTATGATGTGATTTCCCTCTCACATATTAGGTTAATCTATTTGACTTTTTGGTAGAATCTTTGTAGAGAGAAACCTTATAGACTTGCCCTTGACTACCCATAATAATTTTGTTCCCCTCACATAAACTAACACTAACTTTTATGATTTTGTTGTAATTTATATATTATATTTTAAATATAATAAAATGAAACTAATTTACTTAACCCAAAAAGGATAAAGTAAAGAAAAAATTTATTGAGTTTGAATATTTACAACAACTCAAAGGCCACTCTCCATTTTTTGTTGGATATTGAAGCATCGAGGCAATTAAGAAAACTATAGTAGGCATAATAAATTAGTCTAATAAAATTATAATATTTGAGGCACAAAGAAAAATCAAAGGTTAGTTAGGTGACGTAGATCTTTGGGGAAGGTGTTAAGATACCAAGTAAATGGATTAGTTATGACTTTTTCTCCAAAAATAGGGACTTGAGGCGTTTGGCAAATTTAATTATGATTTCTTTTAATTTGACTTGGTAAGTTAAGCATTTGTGTGATATTATTTTTTAATGATAGAGTAGATTTTTTAAAATTTATCATGATAATTTATTTATTTATTTTTAACGTTAGACAATGATACATCTATATTATTTATTTTTGAAGATTGTATGATATTTTTCACTTTATTTTGAATCAATCCAATTTTGAAAATCAATCTTAAAAATGTAATTAATCCGAAAGACATTTATCTAATCCTAAAAACATTTATCTTCATTATAAATCACAAAAATCAACCATCACACATCCCATCCCCTCCCCTCCCCTCCCATCCCATAACTTAAGATATTTACTAAATATCAATGGAAAATATCTATTCATTAAAATTAATTTTAAATAAACCACTTACACATTGACACGTGGACTACTTTCTCAGTTGAAATCTTAAGATCACACTTATCCTGCATGAGATACGTGTTTTTTATTTATTAGTTAATATCAATGAAAAATATCTGTCAACAGTATTATTTTAAATGAACGGCTTACGCGTTGACACGTGGAATGCTTTCTCAGTGGAAATAACCGTTCAACTTGACACGTGGACAGTTCGAAAATAAGTCGGTTTGGTCTTGACACGTGGACAGTTCGAAAATGAGTCGGTTTGGTCTTGACACGTGGACAGTTCGAAAATGAGTCAGTTTGGTCTTGACACGTGGACAGTTCGAAAATGAGTCGGTTTCGTCTTGACACGTGGACAGTTCGAAAATGAGTCGGTTTCGTCTTGACACGTGGAATACCTGCTGAGTGTAAAAGTTCGTGCGGGCTTCCTCCAATTTCCCGAATATTCAAGCTGAGCCGGGCCAGTTGGCGTTGCGAGCCTTTCAGTTTTTCTGAACTTTGACTTCGTTCGAAACATCTCTGAGATTCGCATGTGAAAGACGCGGAGCATCTCGCTACCGGAGGTTTCATCTCTATTCACACGCGGAGCATCTCGCTACCGGAGGTTTCATCTCTATAAGAACGTTGCGGATCTCTATTTAATATAATCAATTTGTACCCTTTCCCCTGTTCATTGAACGTTGCAGATCTGTATTTAATACAATCAATTTGTCCCCTTTACCCTGTTCATTTTCTTCCTCTGTATTGAATTCATCGTGGTGCGATGGAATCCCGGAGTATGGAGCTAACGCTGATCTCGGCCCGCGATCTGAAGAATACGAACATTCTCTCTAAGACAAAGGCCTACGCAGTCGCCTGGATCTCCAACGATCACAAAAACAGGCAAAAAACACCCTTGGACAAAGACAACGGCACCGATCCCACCTGGAACCACGTTATGAAGTTTACTCTCGACGAGGCAGCCCTGCAGCAGAGTCGCCTGGTTCTCGAGATCGTAATCTACGCCAACGCTACCTTCGGCGACAAAGAGGTCGGTCGCGTTAGCGCCCCATTGAACGAATTCCTCAGGCCCGCTGGTGGCAACAAGGGCGCTACCACCTCCGCGCATTTCGTCAGCTACCAGGTCCGAAAACCCTCTGGAAAAGCCAAGGGGATTCTCAATCTTTCTGTAAAATTGGCCGAAAAGCCCGAGGTCAAGCAGCAGAAACAGCAGCCGCAGGCAGTTGCAGGGTCATATGGTGCGGGCAAGGCTGACCCTGCGACAGCATATCCTGCAGGGTCATATGGTGCGGGCAAGTCTGAGCCCGTGGCAGCGTATCCGGCAGGTTCATACGGGGCGGCTAACGCAGAGCCCGTGACCGCTTACCCAGCTTACCCACCGACCAGCTCGTCCTCACAGCCGCCGCCTTATCCGCCACCGAATAACCAGTACCCTCCACCACAGTATCCACCCCAGGCAGGCTATCCCCCGCCTCCGCCTCACTACCAGGGTTACCCTCCTAACCAGGGCTACCCGCCGTATCAGGGGTATCCGCCCGTTGATCCTGCAGCGCAGCAGCGGCCTAGAAGGAATAATAGACTCGGGATGGGTATGGGGGCAGGCTTACTTGGAGGAGCTCTTGGTGGTTTGTTGCTCGGAGACATCGTCAGCGATTCTTACGGGGGCGGTTATGGGGGCGGCGGTTTTGATGGTGGCGATTATGGGGGCGGCGGTTTTGATGGTGGCGATTTTGGGGGCGGCGGTTTTGATGGTGGATTTTAGGCCATTACCCTCCGAAATCAGCCTTGGCCGACTGCTGAAATACAAAATTCTGGAAATTCTTACTTTCGGCAGGTTTTTCTCCAGAGGATATGTAACTGTGATATAGGTTAGTAAATAAATGGAAAATATGTATATTCTGGAAATTCTTACTTTCGGGAGGTTTTTCTCCAGAGGACATGTAACTGTGATATAGGTTAGTCAATAAATGGAAAATATGTATATTCTGGAAATTCTTACTTTCGGGAGGTTTTTCTCCAGAGGATATGTAACTGTGATATAGGTTAGTCAATAAATGGAAAATATGTATATGTTCTGCATCATAAATTCAATTGACTTGATTTTGGTGAAGTTGCTTTTTGCCTGCAAGGCATATGCTTTGGTTGATTCCTGCAGAGCATGCGGGTTGCTTGTATTTGAGAATTTGTAAAACATCAAATGGTTTTTTCCCTCTGAATTTTGCAGGGTTAATGTGAAATATTGTGCTATAAGATATATTGTATTTTTCGCATTGTTTTGTTGAAGATCTAAATATATATATATTTTTATTTGAATACAATAAATCAAAACTTTCAGCAATTCATCTTTTAGAAGGGCTTTTCCCTCAGTTTTCTTGAATTCCTTTTGATCTGATGCTTCCTATTATGGTATCTTATCTCTGTACAGAGAAGACGTTCGTTTCCATCATTATTATTTTTTTTGACAGGATACTTCCAATTATTTTGTTATTGTACAGTGAAATCATGGATGAAATGTGTCTCTGGTAGTACCAACTTAAGTTCCTGTTGACTGATTTCTTAGTTGGATGGGTTTTGGCCGTTCGTTTCCATCATTTTTTTTTGACAGGATGCCTCCAATTATGTTGTATTATGACTTGTAGTTTTAAGTGTTCTAGTTTTAAGAGCTTACTGTGTTTTACTTTTAGGAACATGCTATATACCATTATTGTTGGGTTATTGTGGCAAGAGAAGCAAGATGCCTTACGATTTGGGTGAGGATATTTGTCCTTTTATGTGAAAAAAGCAGTGGACCTCTTATATCTCATATTATATTCAAACAATAATTATAAAAATAAGCATAGGTTCATGTTAATACCAAATATATTAAACCTTGAAATCAGGGATCTATGCTAATTTATGACCTTTCTTTCATAATTAGGGCTTTGTTTAAGGTTAAATCAAATTTGGGCTGCATTGGTTTGTGACACCTCTACAGGCTTCATTTCATTGCTTGTAACAGTTATGCTATGTTCTCTTTTGTTTCATGGTGGCATGTCTGTGCCTCAATTTTGCTCTTATACATGCTCCTTGTTCTCTGGGGCGGAGGTAGAAATTACTATCAAGTTGTGTGCTCTTCTATGTTAAGAGGTGTTATGGGTCAATCAACTATTAACTGTTCTGTGGAGTGGAGGTAGAAATTCCTATCAAATCGCTTGCTCTTCTATGTTAATAGGTGTTATGGTCAATCAACCATTAACTCTCCTCGAATGGAGGTTATATTATGACTTGTAGTTTTAAGAGCTTATTGTGTTTTGCTTTTAGGATGTGCTATATGCCATTATTGTTGGGTTATTGTGTCAAGAGAAGCAAGGTGCCCTACAGTTTGGATGGGGGAGATTTGTCTTCTTATGTGAAAAAAACATTGGACCTCTTATTTCTCACTATATTCAAACAATAATTATAAAACCTTGAGATCAGAGATCTACGCTAATTTTTTACATCTCTTTCAAAATATGAGCATAGTTTAAGGTTAAATCAAAGTTGGGCTGTATTGGTCTATGACACCTCTACAGGCTTCTTTTCATTGCTTGTAACAGTTATGCTATGTTCTACCTCTACAGGCGTCTTTTCATTGCTTGTAACAGTTTTCTATGTTCTACCTCTACAGGCGTTTTTTCATTGCTTGTAACAGTTATGCTATGTTCTGTTTTGTTTGATGGTGGCATGTCTGTGCATCAATTTTTTTCTTATACATGCTCTTCCTTGTTCTGTGGGGTGGAGGTAGAAATTCCTATCAAGTTGTGTGCTGTTTTATGTTAATAGGTGTTATGGTCGATCAACTATCAACTCTCCTCGAATGGAAGTTGTACTATGACGTGCAGTTTTAAGAGCTTACTGTGTTAATTTTTAGGAACATGCTATATACCATTATTTTTGGGTTATTATGCCAAGAGAAGTAAGGTGTGCCCTACAGTTTGGGCGGGGGAGTTTTGTCTTCTCATGTTAAACCTTATAATAAAGATAAGCATGGGTCCATGTTAATACCAGATACATTAAACCTTGAGATCAGGGATCTATGCTAATTTATGACATTTATTTCATAATTAGAACATAGTTTAAGGTTAAATCAAATTTGGGTTGCACTGGTCCGTGACACCTCTACAGGCTTCTTTTCATTGCTGGTAACAGTTATGTTAAGTTTGGTTTTGTTTCATGGTGGCATGTCTGTGTACATGATAATGAAACATATTTTCCCCTTCTGGTTTTATGTTTTCTGTAAAACATTTTGGGTAGGCAGCAAGGTCCTTCTCTTCTAAATTAAAGGTCAGTTATTCCTTCCTGAGTTGAAAGGATCAAGTTTTATGATATTTCAATTTGATAGGATGCTATTTCTTCTTATACTGTGTTTGCTTTATGATCTGTTGTTTTAAGAGCTCTATTTTATTTTTTTGAAATATATTTGATATTTTTTTTTAACATTATTGTTGGTGAGAAGAAAGGAGCTTTACTACGAATGTGAGGGGAGATTGTGGCTTCATATGTGTGTTGGTATCATGGTTTCAAAACCCGGCCAAGTTGAATTGCTATCCAGTCAAACTGGCCAGTTCATTAGGCTTGAAGGTCAATCTGGCCGGTTTCATCATAACTCAGTTGGTTCAGTGACAACTCACACGTGTGGCCGCGGATCACACCGAGCTGTTTAAGGTGGATACCGAGCTGTTTAAGGTGGATGTGAGTGGTTTTTTTGAGAAACTAGGGGTTGTTTCCCTCCAAAAATAGCCCCTCTGAGCCTATAAAATCATTCTTCCCCTAGCATTTGCCTCACACCTCATTTGGAGCTTTTATGAGCTTGGAGTGCCAAGCTTTTGCAGTAGTGTAACAACAGAGAGTTTGGGCTTTGTTTGTCATCTTGGAGCTGCTTTAGAGCCTCATTGATTATGTATGTTGTTGCTGATATGTATTGCACTTGGTGCCATTTTGTTATGTTCACCATTTACATGGTATGATATATAGATGAGTAAATTTTAATGGTTTGGAATCATGGTTGTAAATCTTTTATTTATTTATTAAAAAATCTTTTATTTATTTATTAAAAATTAATTATTTCATGTAATTTTTTAAAGACTAGTGCATTGGGGCAGTCTGGTTTTTTTGATTTCAGTTCAAAAACTAGTTTGATAAGTGGACTGGATCAATTACAGGTTCCGATTTTTAAAACTATGATGTGTAATAGTGTTAAAAAAGAACAATAGACTTTTTATCTTTCATTGTATTTTTTTTTCTACATAAGACTATATCTATTATATTAACAGGGTAATGGTAAATTTACATCATGACCGAAGTCAAGAACTCTGCTCCTGTAGGAGGCAGAACTGTTCAAAACAAACATATTTGTAACTGTCTAATTTTGTGTCCCTCGCAGGGGATCGATCTGTGATACATATGACAGTGCAAAAACTCAAAAAAAAAACTAAGGAATACCAAAGATCCCAGAACCTAGTCGCCTTACAGTGGTGCCCAATGGTGAAGGGCATTCTGCCAAAAAAAGAAGCGTGGGTGGACTTGCTATTCATCGAGGGGCTCTTCTATGATGCGACACCAGCCCATGTTTGGTAATTCCTCTGTCTGAGTCGCGTTCTGAGCAACGGGATCCGGGTCAACCATCATTGCTTCCTGAGCTCTGCCCACTTGTTCATTTGTTTCTTGCTGAGGGGCATTTTCAGCATCCAACTGAAATGAAGAAGAGGGAGCCGGGATTGCCCTTGAATTCCTTGACTGTATCCTTATATCTTCTGCTTGGCTTTTTTCCTGAAAGACCACTGTAAAATAGGCAGTGATCCTGGGTCTGTTCAGTGCGCTGTCAAAGATAAAGATGGCGGAGCCAAAGGTAGGGATAGGTCTGGGCTGAGAGCTGGTGGCGCGAGGCCTTCCTCTTCTGCTGTGTGTTAAAGGCCTGTGCCTCCCTGACAACTCACTGGAAGACGATTCAGTTGGAGCCCTCCTCGGCTGCCCCCTGCGGCTGCCCATTCTTGGTCTCAGACGAGGCATCTTGCTATTGACGGCGGCCTAGGTCCAGGACTGCAGCTCCAGAGCACTAACCAATTGTTGGCAGCAGCTTTGCCTTCTTGTCGAGCCTCCTTTGCTGAGCTTGAACCCTTCCTTCTGGTGTGCCGAACCTGGATTAGAAAAATCCCTGCTTGTATACGAAACCAACGACTAGACAAAGAGATGAGTTACCGAGATATGTAAATGAAAATAACAGTTTGAAACACCGAAAAGATACCAGGGTAGGAGAAAAACTAGCTTCGCAGGGATGGCCAAGCCCATCAACACCAGAACCCGTTTCGCCTCATGCGCCCTGGAATTCGTTCCGACACCGGAGGTAAGCGGGAAGAGCAAAAAAGCCAATGAAGTTTCCGTCTCCCCAGACCCTCCTTTGGCTTTATCATTCCTTGTCATTTCTTGGGAGGCTCCTCCCATAACTGCTACATTGATGGTTCGTGCTTTCTGCTGCATGCTGGTGCGTGCGACGCTGATCTCCATCACTGCAAACCTGGTGTGCAAGCTGAATCGATTGCCTTGCAATCCCAAATAACCATCCAACCGCTTATGCCGTGCGCCAGATGCCGTATCCTCTTTACATTCCTTGTA
The DNA here is from genome assembly GCA_000404065.3 of Pinus taeda. Taxonomy (NCBI): domain Eukaryota; kingdom Viridiplantae; phylum Streptophyta; class Pinopsida; order Pinales; family Pinaceae; genus Pinus; species Pinus taeda. The sequence goes on from APFE030191484.1 coordinate 66,592, forward strand.
CTGGTCAGGCAAGTGGCGTTCTGCCTTGCCCAGCCCCTGTCCCGTCAGTGTAATTCTCACCGCAGGCACTCGCATCCCGGGGAGCAACGTCCTTTTGAACCAGAAGTTTTCATTCCTGTTCATGATCATGGTTTTGGATTATGTCGAGCGTCCCTGTGATTAGAGTGTGTTTAGACTCCACACGCAGGTTGGCTAGGAGGTCCGCAACCTTGTTTCCTTCCCTTTTAATATGAGTGAAGATGATGGCCCGATTATTGTGAAGCCATTGTTCTAAGGCCTCCAATCTAGCTTCAAGTCTCCAGCGTTTGGCAATTTTCCTAGCATGAGTCCCATTAAGGATTTGCTTGGCCATGTTGATGAGGACAAGGGAGTCACCTTCAATTTCCAGGGGGTGAAAGTTGTGTTTTCTGGAAAGGAGAAGTCCTTGCCACAGTCCCTCCAATTCTGCCGAGTTATTGGTGTCCCATCCTATGTTGCCAAAGTAGATAAGAAGGGGCGAGCCTTCATGATTTCTGAAGATTGCCCCATATCTAGCATTTCCGGGGTTGCCCTGTGATGCTCCGTCAAAGTTGAGCTTGAAAGTATGCTTTGGAGGGGGGGTCCAAGATTCCGTCTTTTCTTTGCTGCTTTCTGAGGGGGCTCGAGATGGATTTCCCTGTGGGAGAGGCAAAGTCCAATTAGCCCAAATGGCCTTCTCATTTGCCAGAGTGGGGAAATCATCTGGCATCCACGTGCGGAGCGCCAATGTCTCCTTGAGGTTCAGACAGAAGTTGCCCTAGATGATCTCTAGAGGAGTTGTTTGGTCTTTGAATATGCACTTGTTTCTTTCCTTCCAAATACACCAAGTGAGGAGCCCAGGTATTAATCTCCATAATTGGTTGATAACTTCACTTTTGTATGGATTTTGATGCCATTGGCGAATTGAGTCGGTGATATTGTCTGATACCCTGCATCTTCCTTGGCATCAAAAGCTGGCTTTCTCCCCACATCTGGTTAGCAAGGGTGTAGGAATCCAGAAGGTGCTGAAGGGTTTCCTCTTGCGATTTACAATTGACACATATTGAGGGACCATGATATTTTCTTCACCTGAGTTTGTCCCATGTTAGTATTTCCCTATGCCCCACCAGCCATAGAAAGAGTGAGACTTTGGCCCAGGTACTTGCTGACCATATTCTTCCCCATAAAGGATCCAGGGGCGAGGTATTTGAACTTATGATTTTGTATGCTTCTGTGGTGGTGAAGGTTCCTTTTGGCAAGTAGCCCCAACGAAGGATGTCTTTGCCCTCGGAGTATCTCACCCGACGTTTTTGGAGCTCCCCTTCCAGTTCCTTGATGGTTTGGTGATCCGCTCTACTGATTATCGTTTCACTTTGCTGCCATTGCCTATATCCTCGATCTGTTTCCTGAGTCCAGTAATGCCATATCTCTTCTTGATGCTGCTCTTCCTCGGAGTGGCCTGGAAGTTGACTGAGAAAGCCGCTGAGCTTAGGCAGCTGGTTCCAAGCATCCGTCCAAAAACGTGTTGTTCTGCCATTTCTGACTTCCCAAAAACTGTGTTGTTGTATCATTAGGAAGTGTTGTTTAGCTGCATTCCAAATGAGTGAGCCTTTTGCATTGGGCGTTAGTCTGGTGAGCTCCTCCTGTGGCCTATGATTGGCATATTTAGCAGTCCAAATGGCCGCCCATGGTTTCTTGGGCGTAGATAGCTATTGCCACCAGATTTTTGTGCACATTATAGCATTATTGTGATTGGGGTCTCTCAGTCCAATACCCCCTTGCTCTTTATGCTTGCATGCAGTGGTCCATTTTACCAAAGCCCATTTGCGATTTGTTCCTGTCGCTCCCCAGAGAAAGTTGCGTTGTAGATTCTTTATTCTTTTGATCACCCATTTAGGAGCTGCAAGGATTGAAAATAGGTAGAGCGGCATTGCCTGTAGTACAACCTTGATTAGCACTAGTTTGCTGGCTATATTCAGAGATTTGTGAGTCCATGAGTGGAGTCTCGGTGTTCAAGCTTCTCAAGGAGCAAGCGCCAAGAGGTATGCTTGATAGCCGAGTCAATAAGGGGGGCTCCAAGGTATTTGGAAGGGAGGGAGTCTATGGGAAAACCCAGAATTCGTGCAATGGCCCGCTGAACAACAGGGGGAGTGTGGAAGAAAAAAATTTGAGATTTGGTCTTATTCATGCTAGTTCCTGAAGCCTCGGCAAAGTCGTTCAGCAGGGATTTGTACATTGAAGCTTCTTGAACAGATGGGTACCCGAAAAGCATGTTGTCATCGACAAACTGCTGATGGGTTATAGCTGGGGAGTTGTGAATGGATAGGCCTTTGATTTGCTGGGAAAGGAGAGCCTGGTTAATGTGGCGGCCTAAACCTTCTGCCATGAGAACAAAGAGGAATGGCGAGAGAGGGTCGCCTTGCCGAATGCCTCTTGAGGGACTAAAAGGACGGGATGGTATGCCATTGACAAGGATGGAGAAGAAAGTTGAGGATATGAGACTCAGAATCCATCGAATTCACATTGGTGAAAAACCAAAAGCTATTAACATTTTTTGTATGTATATCCAACTTAGCTTATCAAAAGCTTTTGACAAGTCCAGCTTGAGAATCATACCTGCTTGTTTGGTGTGTTTGAGAGAGTGAATGACTTCGTGCGTGAGGATGATGCCATCCAAGATCTGTCTCCCTTCCACGTAGCCGGATTGTTCAGGGGAAATGAGCAGGGGCAGCGACGGCTTTAATCTATTGGCTATGACCTTTGATATCACCTTATAGATTACATTACATAGAGCGATTGGACGAAACTTATCCGGGGTAATGTTGCATTCTTCCTTTGGAATGAGCGGAATGAATGTTGAATTGAGAGAGGACAGAAGCCAGTGAAGCGAGCGCGATTTCCTCCACCACCTGCCAAACTTCATCTTTTATCAACTCCCAAAAGGTATGGAAGAAAGTGGTAGTGAAGCCGTCCGGGCCAGGGGCTTTTCCCTCCTTGAGCTAATGCATTGCAGTGTCTACTCCTATTGTAGAACAGGGCGAAGAAGGAGCTTATTGTGTTCTTCTGTGATTATTTTTGGCACATTTCGGGTGATTTTTTCAATCGCTGGCAGTCTATCTGTTTGGGGCTCTTGATGAACTTGCCGAAAGTACCTTATGAATTCTTGCTCAATCTCATCATGCCCTTCTACTCTTTCCCCATCCTGCTTCTGAATGAAAGGGATAGTGTTGTGCATTCTCCACTGTACAGTTGTTTTGTGGAAGAACTTGTTGTTTCTCTCCCCTTCCTTCAGCCACCTTATCCTTGATTTTTGCTTCCATAATATTTCCTCCTGCTTTCTCCTCTCCTCCAATTGATTGTGAATGCGTTGCTCCTGTTCCAAAGTTTCTTCATTGTGTCCCCCGGTGATTATTTTCTGTTGGAGCTGTTTCATTTCCCTGTTTAGGTCTTGTTGTGCCTGAAAAATGTTTCCAAAGGTTTCTTGATTCTAGAGCTTGATGCGAGATTTGAGATATTTGAGTTTCTGTTGAAACTGGAACATTTTGGATCATTCAGGTGGATGGAAGTTGTTCCAGGTATTTCTAATGAAGTCTTTGAATGCGGGGTGAGTAAGCCAGAACGCTTCAAAGCAGAATGGTCTTTTATTGGCATTGCCCGGTCTTTGCCACTGAAGGGAAATGGGCCAGTGGTCAGAGCCTGCATATGGGAGAATTGCTGCCGCTATATCTCCTCCTACATGGACTGCATTATCAGACATGAGGAATTGGTCCAGTATATCTGAGAGCGTTATCGCTTGCGGATTCCACGCAATAGCTAGTCCGCCTGAGGCCCCGGAGGCATCCACTGCTACTGAACTACTGCCTAACCAAGCTCTGGAAAGTATATTTCCCAGAGTGTTACTATTACACTACGTTTCTTGAAGGAAGCAAATTTGTGGCTTTTCCTGCTTTATCATGTTCTTTATCATTCTTTGTTTCCCTGGGCTATTGAGCCCCCTTAAATTCCATGAAGTGAGCTTCATGATTCACTACTGGCGGTGGGTTTGTAGTACTTAGTCAGCTTCGCATATCTGCCTGAGTCAACCAGGATTTTCCCTAATGCGATTGTTCGTTGGAGATCAGTTCTTCTCCCTCTCTTCTTGGAGTCTCTTGGTGTGAGACTACCATCCCAGTGACTGCCCAGTTGAATGCCTAGCTGATGTTGTTGGTACGCCCTGGCTATGATGACTTCCAGTGTGCTAAGCTGGTGCTCTGGAATCTTGTCAAACTCCTTTTTGCATGCTGATTCGAGCTCCAGAATGTCAAGTCCTCCCAGGTCGAAGCTTTCCGGTTCTTCGTCCACCACCTGTGGCCGGTTCATGTCTTTTGGGGCTGTGGCTATGCTCATAGATTGGATGGGAAAGCCATCCACATCCATATCCTTTGCTTTCCTGCTCGAGATCTTTCTGTTCTCCTTAGGAGGCCCACAGTCCTCTTCCGGATGGCTAAGAATGGGAGTGGATCCAGAGGGAGGAGGGTTGGCGGAAGCAGAGAAGGGCGAAAGTCTTGATTTCGAATTCAGGGGCTGAACTTCAGAGGTATTGGCTAGAATCTCGAAGCTATTGCTGGTAGAAGGAAAGGATGCGGCGTCCAGCTGGGGTTTTTTCCCATTCGAGGGTTTTTTATGTGATCTTTTGCAATTAGTTACCTTGGTGAAACCATCTTGGGTCTGCATGTCAGAGGGATTAGGGGATTGAGGCTTGGCATTCAGCGGGCAGTCCCTAAAGAGATGCCCATGAGCATGGCATTTGCGACAGCGAAAGGTTACATGTTCATAATCCAATGGTTGAGTCCATTCATAACCATCGTGAAAGAGACTTACCGAGTCCCGCAAGGCCTTATTCAGGCGCATGAAAACACAGATGCAGGCATAGGATGTATATTTGCGCAACTTCGTTTCTTTTGCCGCTTTTATATATTCCCCAAGCCTGTTTCCTATATCTCTGAGCGATTCTTCATCCCAATATTCCTCCGGCAGTGAGTACATCCTGATCCACACTGGTGCCCAGCTGAGATCCTCCTTGTCCGGGTTGAATCTTGCTACCCATTCCCTTAGATAAAGGCCTGCAGAGTTGAAAATGTATGGCCCTTCATCCATTATTCGATTACTGTCTTCGATACAGAGAAAGATCACCGTGAAGAACCCTTTTGGTCCTAGCTGCAGAGTGACATGACCCTTGGGTTTCCATTTAGCCGAGATCCATCCATGCAATGCTTTTTCTGTAGGCCAGAATCCAATAATTTTTCCAATGAGTGCATGATCCCTCTTATACTGGATTCTCCCATTGATTCTGTGACTGGGTAGTTCTATCTTGGGCCTTTCAGCTGCTATGGGTTTGCATGTCTTTGAGGTGACCTTGGGTGCTTCTGCATGCACTGTTTTCCTTTCTGGTATCTCGTTGTTTCTTTCTGACTGGCTGGGGGGCGCATTTGTTTTGTCTTGCAGAGGGGGTTCTCTATGGTCCTCTTCCTCATGTTCCGACCCTGAAAGTAAAGACCCGGTTTGCGCTGAGGGCTCTCGATCAGATTTGGGGGAGGGCTTTGAGGCCCCCCCCCTGGGATTTGCCCATTTCTGCTCTCGCTATACCAGCGGCTTATTGTCTTTCTTCGTTCGGCTACTGCTGTGGTGTGGCTGGGGAGATGCACTCTGCGCCGTTGCAAGGTTTTGCTCAAACCCTAGTTGCAGAGCTCATCCGTCTCGTTAACCTAGAAATATTATTATCTTTCACTATATTTACATAATTATAAAAATTAATATAGATTATTTAAAGTAACATCAGATTTGGGTTGCATTGGTCCGTGGCATATAAACTTCTTATTTTCATGGTTTATAGCAGTTATGTTCAATCTTGTATCATGGTAGCATGTCTGTGTACATGTAGTGAATCATATTTTTCCTTTTCTACTTTTAAAATTTCTTAGAGACTTTTTTGGGCAGTAAGTTCCTGCCCTTCCGAGATAAGTCTTTCGGGTGTTGATAGCTCAATCCTTTATTTCTTATAAAGGTTTGGGTGTTAGATTATTTGATAGAATGGTATTTTATAGTAGTTCTGTTATGTTCATGGTAGCATGTCTGGTGTACAGGTAGTGAATCATATGTTTCCTGTCCACTTTTTAAAATTTCCTTGCGACATTTCAGTTGGGCAGTAAGGTCCTGCACATCAAAGGTAAAAGTCTTGAGGTCTTGAAAGGTCAATCCTTCATTTCTTAGAATGGTTGGGTTTTACGATATTTGTTAGAAGGGAATTTCGACAAAAGAATCTGTTATGAGCTGTAGTTTTAAGAGCTCAATGAGCTTATTACTGTGTTTTGCTTTTAGGAAGATACTTGAGATTTTTCTTCAATATTATTGTCGGGTCGTTGACCAAGAGAAGTGAGGTGTTCTACAAACTGGATGGGGAAAAATATGAAGACAAAGATGCGTCTTCATGTGTGTATGGTCTTATGTTAAAACGAAACAGTACACTTCTTATTTCTCTTACAGTCTCACTGTATTCAAATAATAATTCTAAAAACTAGCATAGCTCCGCCTAAAACCTGGATAAATTAAGCAATGAGATTAGTGATTAATGCTAGCTTATGACATGTCTTTCAGAATCGGTAAATCAGATTTTGGTTGCTTTGGTTGCTTTGGTCTGCTGTACCTCTATAAGCTTCATTTCAATTGTTTATAGCAGTACTCTGATGTTCTCTCTTGTTTCATGGTGACTTGTCTGTGCACATATGGTGGAGCATAGTTCTGGTCTACTTTTAAAGTTTCTCATAAACCTTTCAGCTGGGTAGTAGGGTAATTCGTTTTCTTTTAAGGTAAATGTCCTAAAGGTTTTCAAAGGTCATCCTAGTTAGAAGGGTTGGGTTAGTTTTATGATATTTGATAAATGGTTGTCAGCTAAAATAGCCAACTGCTTAGCGTGATTTGAACTAGTTGTGTGAGCATCTCTACATTTGGATAAATGCTTAGCGTGATTTGAAGTAGTTGTGTGAGCATCTCTACATTTTGGATAAATACTACGGGTGCCTGAATAATTTTCACTAAGAAAGTACTCGCACTTAATTTAATCAATTCTGACGAGTATTCAAATCTCTATATCATTTGTTGCAATTGGCCTTTTGATAACCTAAAAAAGATTGACTATTGACTTTGCAATCAATTCTGACGAGTATTCAAATCTCTATATCATTGGTTGCAATTGGCCTTTTGATAACCTAACAAAATTTTGATAACCTAACAAAATATTGACTATTGACTTTGGATACATCATAATGAGTATTGAAAAAAAAAATTGCAAGGTTATTGACTTTGGATACATCATAATGAGTATTGCAAAAAAAATTGCAAGGTTTTTTTTTTATTATAACTTAACAAGAAATAAATAGATTCACGATACATTTTTAAACAAGGTCGTATAGCTAGCATTTTCTGCGATTTAGTTTAGTAAAATTTTAATGTCACGATGTGTTTAATGTACTCTAAAAAATAATAAAATTGTAAAATAAATTATATGAATATTTGTTTAATTTTTTAATATAATTCAAATTTTTTGATAGATAAAGGTTATATATTATAAATATATATATATATATATTGACATTGAAATGAAATGATAACAATTATGCCGAAGTTCTACTTATAACTATTATGGATCACAGAAGCTTCAATTCAGCAAGTTAATAATTATTTATTTAATATTGAATGATGACAATTTTTTTATATAATGCTCATATTATGGTACATATGTCATGTCATTAGAGTATGGATTGATATAATAAGAGTTGTACAAATTGTACACATGTTATTTTTACTATGTTTTTTAAATTATTCTTTTGTAAATTAAAAAATAACCCATAAAAACGCTATATCCAATACTTTCCCCCAATGAGAAAATGAAATTTTTGAATTTAAATAGAAACCATTTGTGTTTATGGTACATAGTAATTAGTGATATAGTACATAGTAATTAATAATAAAGTACACAAAAGTCAATTCTTGCCATCATTACATAATAAGAGGGGGATATTTCAACCAATCATATTTGAGATAAACGAAAATAATTTTTTTTTCATAATGTTAAATTTTGGATAAATTTTAATTTTTTTTAGTCAAAGCAAAACTAATAGCAAGTCAATGAAACACTGAATACATTATATCCTGTCAGCGGCAGGTATAATAATGCCACTAGATGACCTTTTCAATGAAGCTTTCATCACTTTGGAATTGATTGGAGTTGTTTGCTATAAGTTGTGTTTTTTTATCAATATCATAGTTTATAGGGCTTGTTGATAGGCTTGGTTAGTCGATTGGGAAGTACTCTCAGTGAGGAGCCTGTTGATAGGCTTGGTTGGTTGATTGGGAAGTACTCTCAGTGAGGAGCCTGTTGATAGGCTTGGTTGGTCGATTGGGAATGACTCTCAGTGAGGAGAGTGGTTCATAACATAGGTAAAACCAAAATTCTTTGAGTTCCCCCGTTTATCTCATATACTCCCAAGAATCCTATATGTAAATCTCTTTAGGAATTCTAACCCACATGCAGTGTATACGGATCGTTTAAAATGTATTTTTGTTTGTTTGTAAATATGTCTATGCTTTTCTATTGATAATTGAGGAGATTGCATAGCGTTTTATAATGAAAAGTTTTCAAAACTGACTAAACCAAAATGAACAAAATTCCCCACTCAGGATACAAAAAAATTGGGGTGTTAATCATTTTTTCTGGTCCCAAAAGTAGGGTGTATGTCTTTAAATACATAAACTTGATCCAGATCTCTTTACAAAAAGACAACATGAGACTACTAAGTTGGACACATCAACACCACAAACATAAACTAGACACCATATAGAAAAGTAAAAAGCTGAGTAGGCCATAAATTAGTCAAGGATGATTATTGATGATCTTGGAGAGCCATCAACATGTGAGTTGCTCTCTGGTAAGGTAGAATTGGCATTGATAGTGTTGAGAGGAACTACATTGATGATCGCATCCTCTTCTTTGTGCCCATTGGGTTCAGCATCCAAATTTGAAGCTATATATCGTTCAAATTGGGTCAACCTTACCACAATGTCGTCCAGGTTGTGTATCTAATGTTCTGCCGTGATGTGCTTAAGTTCTTCTTGACTCGCGAAGGGTTTGTAGTTATCAACCTGCTTATCATATATAACCATGCTAAGCAGTGTTTCCATTTGATAATGGTGAGTGATGGAATGAAGAAAATAGATTCTTCTTTTTCTAAATTTTCCAAGATCTGGTATCCATTTGAGGCTGCCTCCGCTTATCTCAGAATCTGAAAAGTATTGGCGATCTCTAAATTCGTTAGCTTCCAACATCAAAATTTCTTTCATAACCTCTAAAAGTGGTGCCTCAAGGAAATTTGCCACGGATTTCTAGCCAAACAATCTTCGATGTCCGGAGGAAGATGCACTTGTCCCTCCACCCTGTCAGGTAGGTAGTGATTGTCGCAACACCATATATAACCTGCAAACAAGATGACTGACCACAAAGATTGAAACACATGAAGAAACCTTATCAACATCACAATGGGGTATAATTCTAACCGGGCGTTGAACCAGTGTTTTACTATCAAGTCAGGAGGTAAAGTATGAGTTTAGAGAGTTGAGGATAGCCTCTGTGACACCACCTCACGCAATTGCCAAAACCTTATGAACGTATGAGGGTTGAGAGTGACTAGATTTTTTTTCTAGACTAGACTTTTTCCAGAACCAAATCGAAAAAATACATGAATACCATACCTCGCAGATTAAAATTGGGCAGTTGAAGGATACTCCTGTTGGTTCCAAGCTTTGCAAGGAAGCCGAAGACAATATGACCAGCAACTCAAAACACAGGCCAAACCTCGTATTGTGTAAAAACAACACAAAGAACATTGAAAAAGATGACCACCCTAGATACTCAAGCACCGATTTGAACAATGACTATAGTTACCGCAGGGACTACCACTTAGAGTGTTCCAACACTGGTATAACCGACGAAGAGAACAACAAGAATGTCTACCAGAGTGGATGAACAAGCACCGTTGTGACCAACAATGAAAACAACAACAGGGTCTATATAAAAGGAGAGGTGGGTAGGGTGGTAGATGACCTTGAAAGAGTGCCATGAACCACGACTTCAATCACCATTCAATGGTATACACCCATTCCAAAATATGACGAACTGTAATTTTGTTGTGGGAATTGCTTTTAAGTTCCACCAACTTGCCAACAATGTAGGGATTTTATAACAAATTACGAGCGTGGGAGGTCTGATACGAGGGAGGGAGGGAGAGAAACCCATGCGTTGCGCACGATAATGACCAAGTGTCGCAAGTATAAACAAGGCTTGCAAAACCAATACGAAGGTGCATAATGACCTCGCTAATGAGGTTAATTACTCAGTTAGATTGCTTGCCATGAGCAATCCGCCATGGGAGGAGGTTTCCATATTCATAGGAGCAGAAGGAATGATCAAAGTGACAATTCCGTGACGTATGAACACACAATGTGTGAGGTATATGCATTTAATAGGAGGGACTCTAACCTAGTTAACCTCTGTACCGAGAACGTATACCTGCCACGCAGTTGCCATGGTGGGGAGGGCCTGGCAACAAATAAATCCTATGGGCTTTAATTGAGCGGCCGCTGTAAATATCTATCATTTGCCAAAATCGAACAGTGGGCATATGCAGCAGCCCCTCAATACAACTTGATAGCATAGGATTTACAACTTAATAACATAGGATTTAGGATTTATTTGTTGTCAATTCGATTATCAAGAGCTGCCAATGGATTTGGCTTGGGAGGGACACGCGTGTGTCCTCAAACCATGTTGGTATTTGTGATTTGGTTAATTGTGCTCCCAAGAAACGGTGAGCTCCGTTGCTGGCAAGCCATCGACAGCGGGACACCCCCATCAGGGAGGGGGGTTCAGAATGTAAGGAGAATGGGACAAGCTATTTAGAGAGGCATTATTTGCGTTTGCAATGATTGAAAAAGAACCTCATCAAGACTGTGAAGTACCCCATCAGTTTGGGTGTTTGATACGGGGCACGCATTCAGATTGTCTCATTTTTGGTGTGCCTTTTTTTATGGGTTAGTTTCATTTCCATTTTTGTATTTTTGATCGTAGATCAAGACTGTGAAGTACCCCATCAGTTTGGGTGTTTGATACGGGGCACGCATTCAGATTGTCTCATTTTTGGTGTGTCTTTTTTATGGGTTAGTTTCATTTCCATTTTTGTATTTTTGATCGTAGAATTGATGATTTGGGTCATTTTAAAATTGGCCAAACTCTATGTTGTCTTATTTTTGGCATGCCTTTTTATGGGTTAGTTTCATTTCCATTTTTGTATTTTTGATCGTAGAATTGATGATTTGGGTCATTTTAAAATTGGCCAAACTCTTTATGGCCAAGCTTGATGTATAAAATTTTTCTCATATATGTGGAACTCAGCGTTTCAATATAATTTTAGTTGGATTTAGAACAGAAATTGACCAAAAAAGTGGGATGCCCTAATTGACATATATCCTAGGTTACTAGTTTTTTCTAAAAAGGCACTACTTATGGAAATTTTTATTGTATTTTTGAATTTGAATAAATAAATAATTGTAAAGAAAATAATGATATAATATAACAAATGAAACACAAAAAAATGGAATTTGCATGATAAAATCTTGATAGTGTGCCAAGGAATCGTACATGGGGAGATGTATGGCATTTTATTGTTCAAGGAACAATATTACAGTCAGACATACAACCAAATTCAATTTCTAGGCTACATAGATATATCTAACTTGGGACTATTACATCCCTTACATAAATTACCATTTGTTATACAAACTATCATATATTACTTGAAGTAAATTTTGTTTTTTTACAAAATGGTTTCCTTTTAATTGTTATCATGATTTTGACAATCTCCAATATGACAACAATTCACTTGATACCTTGTGCAAGTCCTTTCATCACCTATTTTGTAAGTTAAGAAAAGCTAAACACCACTGCAACTTCTCTAATAGTATTGGTTTTGTAAACATGTTTGAACAATTTTATTGACGCTACAAATAAATACTTAATATCAATATGCTTAGTCTTAATATGATAAGTTGGATTAATAGTCAAATGGATAGCACCATAATTATCATAGAATACAATTACATGGTATTGTGTTCTTGCAAACTCACCCAAAAGACCTTTCAACCAAATTGGTTCATTGAATGCATGTGATACAACAATATACTATGCTTTAGTAGTGGATAAAACAATTGTTTCTTGAAGCTTCGACATCCAACTAATAGATCCTCTTGCAACAATAAATACATAATATGAAGTATATCTCCTTTTGTGCAAATCACTTACAAAATATGAAGCAACATAATCACTACAGTTGTTAAAGTTAATGTAGTGATCAATTGTACCTTTTAGACACTGAAGCATCCATTTCAATGCACTTGAATGCCCTTTTCTTGGATTTGCCATGTATCTACTCACAACACCCATTACACATGAAATATTTAGACTAGTATATATCGTGGCATACATTAAATTTTCCACTGCATTAGTATATGGCACATGAGACATATTATTCTTTTCTTCTTCACTTCTAGGACATAAACTTGAAGAAATGTTAAAATGGAAAACTAAAGGGATATTTATAGGGTACATATTATCCATATTGAATTTCAGGAGTATTTTCTCCACATAATTCTATTGTGATACCTTGAGCTTACCATTTTTTTTAATCTCGATGTATTTCTATACCTGAAATTTGTTTTGTTGCTCCTAAAATTTTTCATATCAAACGTCTTAGCCAATTGAACCTTTAACTAGTGGACATTGTCCATGCTTTTTCTTCCAACAAGCCTATCTCGACATATAACAATAAGATAATGAATTACACCATTCAAACTTTTGAAGTAAACACAATGATCATACTCATTCCTAGTATAGTTCTAGCTCATCATAAAGGAACTAGACTTCTTGTGCCATTCCTCGGGAGACTACTTCAAGCCATACAAATGACTTTTTGAGCTTGCAAATTACATTCTTTTGCAATGTTGAAACATTGTTTAAACACTATTCTAGCTCAAGATCAAGTAAAGCAACTAGTGCTAATACAATATAAATATAAACATTGTCTTAACAACTAGTAACAAGATCTCATGGAAATCAATATCTTCCATCTGAGAATACTCCTTTGCTACTAGTTTAGCTTTTCTTTCAACTTTACCATTGATGTTTGTCTTTATTTTGTAGACAAATACACAACAAATTTTCTATCTTTTGGAAGTTCTAATAGGTCCCAAATTTTTCTTTTTCTCCAAGGCATCCATCTTTTCATTCATTGCCATCTTCCATTTAGCATTATCTATATCATCTATTGCTTCCTAATAACAATAAGGTTCTCCATCATTAATGATCAAAGCGATAGATGAAGCAAAATCAATATACCTTTTTGGAGGATTTATGTCTTGTGAAGATCTTCTTGGAGTTGGTTACAAAATTTTCACTTTCCTAAATATCTTCAATGCCCACAATTTCTTTATCATTATAAATTTTTCCTTCTTTCTAGTTTTTGTAGATGGTTGAGTCTCCAACTAAATTTGTTGATTTAATGTTACTTGTTCCTATTTCAAGTCAACTTTTACAATTTATTTTTTAATTAGGGGGATTTATGAAATACATCATCTTTAGCAATGATGATTTTGTGGGCAATATGATCCCACAATCTATATCCCTTAATTACATCATAACTAACAAAGAAATATTTCTTCAATCTGGGGTATATCTTAGAAAGCTGGTATTTAGTATGAGGAGCATAATCTTCACAACCAAGAGATTTTAAATTTGAGTAATCGCAAGGATGGCCTATCCATGCCTCTCCAAGAATTTACAATCTATTGTAACTAATGGTAATCAATTTACAGGATAGAAAAAAGTAGTGATTGCCTTTGCACACAACTCTTGTTGCAAATTGTCATTGCTAAGCATGCTCTTTGCTCGTTCCAAAAGAGTCTCATTGATGTGTTTTGCTATGCCAATTTGTTGGGGAGTGTATACAATGGATTTATGCCTTTTGATCACAATGTCTTTGCAATAATTTTCAAATTCTAAAGATGTGAACTTGTCGACATTATATATTCTTAAACATTTTATTGTCCTACCTATTCTCTTTTCTACCATAATTCTAACCAGAGAGCGAAATACACACGTTATGGATGGGCACAGTCATTGCTTGCCATCGACTGGATGAACACATATATAGATAGATCCATCTCCCTTGACCTCCACCTAGATCCTTTTCCTCTCGAAATAAGCCCTAGACCTATACCCTCAACCCATTGTTCCATCCGTTCAGTGTCATTCCATAGGGTCCATCTCTATCGGGTATGTCAGTCTGGCTAGGACTAACAACTATGATAGAGCTTTTTATTAGCTATGAGACTTGACTATCACCTTAGAAAAAACTAGTTTGAACAACTAGCACTACTACAACGTATGAGACAGGATATTACAACTATTAGGGTGTGAGATAGGTAACTCTATTGGGACGTTAGATTACAAAATGAGGTTACTAATTAGATATTACACATTGATTACTCAAAGAAGACATAATGAGCTACACATAGTATGATAACGCCTCCATACACGGATTGCCAGGAGGTACATGACACTCATAGCTGCTAGTCGAGCTAGGTAGGTGTCAATGTTGGTACTCATTCAGGTGTTGATTCACTCAATGCCACTAGTTAATTAAAGAGTCAATTCCAGGAGGTGCCTATTGATGGTTGCCTATAGATAGCTGCCTGTTGGATGATACCCGGGAGACATGCCCCTCATTCCCACATGGTCTATGTTAGTCAGCCAAAAGAACCTCATAACCCACTGGTCTATGCAAGTCAGCCAATAGTACATCTCTATTGAACCTCATTGTCATAGATCATTGCCGCTAGCTGCTAGTTGATGTTATCGATGCACTAGATACAGGTGGAGATGTATGTTATTGCTTGGTGGGCTAGGATACTTAGTCGGGCTTGGCTTCCGGGATACTCGACTGGGACAGATGCTGTACTATTTTTCTTTTCCAATTGGCTTTACTAAGTGGTTGGGATGGATACTCAATGCCTAAAAGATATGGGAAGTACTAGATAGAACCTATACTCATCAAAGCTGTACTAAGGGAAAAATCTCTAGTCTGAGCCAAGTAGTAAATCTTAGTTGTTGCCAAGTAGTAAATCATAGTCGTTGCGGCTATCTAGTTGGAATTGTCAATAGCCAGAAGTACTTGCCAGGATTACTCGCTTAAAGGTAAGTGACACTCATGTAAGTGAGTTTTCATTTCTGGTTCTCATTGCCAATAGCCAATAGTTGTTGATACAAGAGTCATAGTCATGCCGGGAGTTAATGCCACTAGTCAATGCTGGTGGTACTTGATTCAGGTTTCAATGCACTCGATATAAGAGTCAATACAGTTGATATAGTTGATGCCAGATTGAAGTGCCTCTTAGCCAAATATGTAAAAACCATACCTCATCCCAAGTAGTTGATAGGTTTTGGGTGCGTGATTAGCCTTTTGTGTTCATATTCACATATATATAATGCAATATAGAAGTTGTTTGAGTTAATTCACCAATTTATCGGAATCAACGTACCTTCTTTATGTGTTACCAATGAAAGCGAGTCACTACTTACCACTTATTACCAGTGACAACTTTAACTAGAAATAATTATCTTACTCATACATCAACTCTCCATGCTACACCTTGGAAACCTCATACCTATATGTTCAACCTTGTTAACTTTCACTCCTATGGAAGGTAAAGTGGAGTTAAGGAAGGTAGCATAGGCTCTTCAGGGTTAACTAATGGAATAGATAAGCTTGAATAGAGTGTACATTAGGAAGTCTCCCTAATAGAGTAGCTTATTCTTATTGTGTCATTGCAGGCAACCAATTAAGCTCTTTCCGTCTTCAAGATGTCTCCTACCCTTAATCAATTCTTATCAGTGTTCTACTTGTGAGTAAGGAACTGTCGTAAAGCTTGTTCCTTTGAGCTCAGATAGTTCGAGCCTTATAAGGAAGCATAGGAGGATTTGCAATACCTTTCAAGAGGGATCTTTCCTTTGAGTTTTAGAGGAAAGAAGTCTCATATGCCTGAAAGCAAAGAGGGGTGGCACATAGGTCTGGGTATGAAGAAGTCTTGTATTATTCCTTTAATAGAGCATCACAGTAAGAGTAATTTTGTAATAGGAGCTTGTAGAAAATTTCTACAAATCCAGCTTTGATACCATGTAGAAAATCTGTGTAGGTTAACCCGATAATGCAATATAAATCAAAGCAGAATACTATAACCTACTTCTACTATCAAGTTGCAGAAGCTTAAAGATTGATCTGAATAATATAACCAGAAGAAGAAGAATCAATCGCACAATACACATGAAAATACTTTGGGGAAAGCCTTACCTAAAAACCCCACACTATTGTATTATCATACATGGTGGAAATACATAAGAATTATACAAAGCCTTAGTTCTCACCGCTAGCCAACTCTCAGTACAATCCTCACAGATGCTCACAGGAAATCTTGGCTTCTCTCCAGCCTTCCTCTCTACCCTCCAAGCTCCTATTTCCTTGCGTTGTTCCTTGTGGATGATTCACCTTCAACCAAGTGGAAAACCTCATCCAAAACCGCACAATCCTCAAGGATAAATCCTTGACTGTATGCATGAGTTTTCTCCATGAGAAAACAAATGCAACTGATAGTACACTATCCTTGATTTTAATCTCAACTGGGTCATTCTCAAAATAGACATGCATGAGTTTATGATGAGGGAGCCTTTAGTTAACTGGAGTAGCACTAGTTGACTGCATGCATGCATCAACTGACTGTTAACTCACTATTAGTTCCTCAAACAGTTTGGAACTAATTTAACTCGACTTAACTCAGTAAACTAAGTTAACTAATTACAACTCAAATATAACTCAATCTTATCTCGCTAATTTAAGGGATAACTCTTGCATGACTTAAAAAAGACTTCTAACTTGAATTTCTTCAACTAATTAATTTAAAATAAATAAATAAATTATTTTCAAATAGCTGTTAAGACTAAATTCGATTTTAATTCACAATTTAATTCAAGGACAAATTAAATTGGAATATCCTTGTTTCCATATTTCAACAGAGCTTTCCGAAGGTGGATTGGAGTACAGGGAGTTCAGGGGGAAAATATGAACCTATAACCTGCAAGTACTATATAGTTAGGAGTTTCCCCCTGAAAGAGCTACATTCTTTTTCTAACTTATTGAATAACGTATAATATTAGACATATCAATACTTTCCTTAATAGAGTAAGGAGTAGTTAAGTCTACCATTCCTGTTAGGCACAATCAGGCACAATTCTCATCCGTCCTTTCAATATCTCTCTTTTCTCTTTAGCAGTGTATTCCATATTTCCTAGGGAACAATAAAAGTGTTGCCATTAGATTAGCTCACCGCCCTGCTTGCCCTGGTACCTATTCCGCATGATGGGTTCTCATTATGTTACCAATAGCTAGAGTCAAAACATCGGTTTGGTTAATTGACTTCCTACTATTGAGTTATGAATCCAACCCATCCTTAACTATGGGGTATATCTTAACTGGTATTACTCTCTGTCCTTATTTCATAACCTTTCTTTCTATTGTCCGTAATCTGGGATTTGACTTTAAGTCATTGTGACTGGTTGCACCTTTATAGTCGGGGTAGCTTTACTATGAAGTTGGATTAGGTTGTCGAAAAGAAGGTCCTTGTAGACTATACTAAGGGATTTGATTTATGGTTAGTTCAATTGATAGTTAAGTTCAATTGTTAGGCTGTCATTGCTAAGCGAATGAATGGAACGAACAACCATTTTGTTGAATGTGATAACTTCGGTCGTCTCTATTGGAAGCCTTAGTTCATTCTTGCACCACATGCTCTTCTATATATATGTTATTCTGGCCCATGCCTACTACGGATTCCCTCTCCTCAACATTTGATACGAATATGTCATTTCCTCCCCTACCGATTGAAGTTCCATATCCCCGGTTCAACCCAACCTTTTAGTACTGCTGCTCTAGTCGGAATAGATGGTTACACACATCATTTTTTCTTTTTAAGATTTGGACCCAAACCTATCTATTTTTTTAATCTATAAATGTTACAAAATATGATGATCTTTCCAAAGAAACTATAGGGGATGGTCCTAAACATCTAAATGAATATAATTTAGAACACATTTACTACTATGACTTCTTACTTTAAACTTTTTTTTACATTGCTTTCCAAAAACACAATGTTTGCAGAGACTCACATTCAAAGATTTTAAATTTGGAAGTAATTTTTGATTAATCAGTGCATGTATCCCTTTCTCATTCATATGTCCCAATCGTTGATGCCAAAAGAAAGAGTATCCATTTGTCTCATTAGATATCACCATTGCTTCATTGATTTGAGTACTCCCTTCTAGATTCAAAAAGATCCCCATCATTGTAGCCTTCATAACCACCATAGAACCTGTCAGGCCAGGAAGTAACTCCACAAAACAAACAACTAATTCGTATCTTATTCCATAGGTAGGTCATTGTTATATACAATAGGGAGTGATTGTTCAGTTCATCTCCCGATGACTGTTCACATTCCTAATTTATTTATTTACATAAAATTCCCCCAATCATGAAGATTAGGTGTCAACATCCCCCCCCTTAATCTAAAGGGATGTTGGTGAGTCCAAGCATCATTCTGAATCGTTCAAGCTTTTCCCTTCCAAGTGCTTTGGTGAAGATGTCTGCAATTTGCTCATTTGTGGAACAGTGACGGAGATGGATTGTTTTGGCCTCAACATGATGTCGAATCAGATGATATTTAGTATTGATATGCTTCGTTCGATCATGGAACTCTGGGTTCTTGGCCAACTTTATTGCAGAGGTGTTTTCAATCATGAGTGTAGTTGATTGTACTTGTTTTACCTGCAAATCTTCAAGAATTTTCCTGAGCCACACAATTTCTTTTGTTGCTTCAGCT
>APFE030191485.1:0-13188 GCA_000404065.3 Pinus taeda
TTTGTCTAGATGAACATGCGTATATGACTTTTTCTACTTTCTGAGTGCCTGAACTGAGATCTGTTACCAAAGAGGGTTGCCATCAAGGACAACACCTGTGCCATAGCTCCAAACCTGTGCCATAATGCCAACAGTAAAGCCCCATCAACTCAAATTGTTAGCCATCATAAAACAGAAAATTTTAGTTAATTTTCCGTTTTATTTGAATTGTCTATTACATGATGTCACTCAACGAGTTAGGAAAGCTAAGGAACCATGCACCGTCATCAGTCATCACAGACTGATTAAATTTATTATCATACATGGACTAGCCCAGTAGCAGTTAACCTGGGACAATATTGTAAATCCTACTCTGGCCCCACCTCTAGAAAACACAGTAGCATAACAACAAGGGCCTAGAAACCTAGGTCCGAGAAGGATGCTAAAGAGGAAAAATTCCTTTGTGCCTTTTGATAGAAAAGTATATATTACAGAGCAATGGAACACATAAAATATTGTAGAAATATGAACACAGAAAATGCATAAAACAAGAGAGACACAGATACACATGGTTCACCAAGTTTGGGCTACGTCCACGGAGAAACAACCAGTCCTTCCTTTTATATTATCCAGCAAACTGAAGAGATACAACCTACAGCAGATCCATTGTAACACCCTCTTTGCTCTCAATCTCCTCTCTCTTTCTCACTCAGAATACAGATCTACATACAATTCCCTCATATATAGTGAGGGGTTGCCTTCTAGGGCAAAAAACCCTAAATTAAACATAACTTTTACCATCAGATCTTCTTCTAATGAATGGCCCCACCTCTGGACCCCCCCTGCAGTGAATATTTTACTGGCGGTGTTGTCACCCCATTTCGAACTAGGGTCTAATGTGGCAATACCTTTGAATACATAAGATAATCAAGCTCTACACCCAACACCTTTGAACCAAACAAAAAACAGACGTTCTGCGCAGGTGAATTCCCAGCGGCATACCCCAATTTGGACTAATAAGTCTGTCCCATCACTCACACCACCTCCAAGTCCATAGAATACCCCTTTCCAAGACTATGAAGAAGAGGTGGCCAGGGTATTGTAAAACATGGGGATGTTTGGTGAGGGAAAAGAACAATATGAGAATATTGAAGGACAAAATTGTACCCCCAACCAGTCTACCTATGTTGATAGCCCTGGTTGTGATCAAACTCTTCCATTTACTGATTTCTTGGAAGAACAGAGGGAACCAGTTCCTTCTATGGAAAATATCCTTGAAGACGAGATTCATGAAGAGGAAGCTATTATAGAGGAAAATCGGACAACATATATTGGTCCAGTGGACTCCTTAGCTGAAGAAAATCTTGCAGATGAGACCCTGGGAGATGAAAATCAACCAGGCAATACTATTTTCTTTAAGTCCCATGAGAATGAGGCCTACCCAGAAGAAAACCCAGAGAATGATAACTACTCAGGAGACACCATTATATTGGGGTCTCCTGAGAGAAAAATTCATGACGAAAAATAATTAGAAGGTGAAGCACCATCATGAGATACAATTCTAGTTGAAACCCTCCTTGATACTGACACAATGCCACCCAAGCATGAACATGAGGAAAATGTAGTTGCACCACCACCGGGTGGAAGTCTTAGAATAAATATGTCCTACGAGTATAGGCTCATAAAAATGCTAAAAAAATATAGAAAATAGAAGCGAATAATTGGGCAGCTAAGACAATGGTTAAAATAGCCCATCAGAGCTAGGAATTTGAAAGTAGAAAAAGAGACCATAGGAACATAGATAGAACATTGTTCTGGAAAGGATGATGAAACCCAAACTAAAGATCTTTTGGTTTGTTCAAAGGAAACTCAGACAAAGCCATGTCTTGTAGAGGACACTTAAATGCAGACTAAATACCTCTGTGTCTGTACGTAGGAGACCCAAATGGACTACCCTATGAATATCGTTGTTCAGACTGATGTTGAAGAAAGCATCCCAATTGATTATTGCATAACTCAAGAAGCAGACAAGATAAGGACGCCCAAATAGAGGAGACACTTGCTTATATTCCCTTAGTAAGGGAGGAATTTATTAGCAAACTACAGAATGAACTACTGAAGGTTCTGCAAAAATTAACCCAGCACAAATAGTAGGTAGTGCCCCTAAAAATACATCAATAATTAAAGAAAATGTTTGAGGCATTCACAATGAATGAGGATGAGACCTTTTCTAACTACAAGGTTGAACAGAAAAAGGTTGAGAAAGCATGGGACAATTTACAGAAGGCTGAAGAGTAGTTGGAAACTATCTTCTCTCTTTATTTAGACACCCTGTCATGTAGAGCCCCTGCTACAAATTATGTCCTATTCCTCTTGGAAAGATAACTCCTACTGAAAGTCAAAGCTGTTAAGGCTGGGAAGTCCATGGAAGTCAAAACTACCCCGTACTTTTTCTAGTGCTTCAGAGAACAGAACAAGCATGTACAACGCCTCCTCTGTGAATTTTATATGCACAATTTATTTCTAGAAGATGACAGAGACAACAACCTTGGCCCCTTTATAGGGGATGTACAATTCCAAGAATTTCTATATTTTACTACTAATCAACTAAAGTGGGCCAACAAGGTTCACAATACTTTTAGAAAGCATGAAGAAGGAATCGATCTATGGGTGAGAGGGGAACCTACCAAACCCCTGCATCTCTCGGTCAAACACAAGCAATTCATGAAGTGAGATGGTGTTGTGGGCCAATTGGGGCCATTTCACACAGATATTATACAAGCTGGAAAGGAGTACTTCCAAGATATTAAGGAGGAAGTTGTGTCTGCATCCGTACAAAGGTGGGAAGTCTCCAACATTACTGTTAGAAACCGAGAACCATTTGGATATTGGAACTTTAAAGCTACCTCCTATCATTTCCATAAGTATAGTAACGTGGTCTTAACCATAGGGCCTGAATGGATAGGATGTTGGTATAGAACTCCAATCATATGGTATCCTCCAAATAAGTATCACTGTGACTACACCTTGAAGGATCAAGATGTTAACCATGATTTTTCTATACTAAAGAAGAAAAATGGCTTTAGAAATTATAAGGAGGAGGTATATCCTGCTTATTCCCTAACTCAACTACATCTCAACTATTTAATTGCATGAGGTTATGAAACAAGGTAATATGGGGAGTATGTTGGGTCAAGAAAAAGGTATGTTTTCTCCTTGGTAATCACTTTATTTAACACTCATCCTCACATGATTATCTCTGTTTATGAATAAAAGTAGAGGAAATAATAGCTAAAGTCAAGTAAAAGTAAGCAGTAACAAACTAGACGAATCTAAGCAGGAAAAACTGATTTTTACTATCTTTATGTGCAGAAGTCACAAATTGAGCGATGGCTTCCCAATAGACAGAACAACAACATCTCACAACAAAAAGTGAAAATGCCAGAGGTAAGGTAGGACAACGAAAGACCAGGCAAACTAATGACTATTTCATGACAAAATCAAATCAAGTATAGCGAAATCCTCAGGATCCCCTAATCCTGAGGATTCACTTTTATCTATTTACTTTCTAAATGTAATATATAAGGCCGAAAGGAAAAACTGCATGGAGTTCGTAATTTCGCAGTTTGTAATTATTCTTTTTGACATATGATACTGTTATTTTGGATGATGTAACTTGGTTACTTATATTAATGAAGAAAGACTGCATTTAACTCATACTTATATTATGAGTATCTCTTAGCGGAAACTTCTAGTGACTTTGGGCCCAGTCAAAAGAAGATCTAATGATTCACTTGTGTCATAATATTTTCTATTTCATTCTTGATTTCTTGTTAATGTTAAGTTCATATTACTTTTGATTATTGTAAGGATTGTCGATTCATTTTGCGTTTTCTGTTCATTCTATATTTAGATTGATCCATGTGTTATATGCGAGTAATACTTTTGATTGGATTGATTATGGTAGTCCCAGCTTAGATTGTTGTTCCTTTCAAGTAATGTTATCATAGATTTCAGAGATAGAATTAATCACTTTATGCTTCTACAATCATTTTCTATTAATATAACGTTGATATTCCTGTATTGTTTGCTGTTCAATTTAGAATTGTTGTTCAATTCAAAATTTCTATTCAATTTGGAGTTGCTGCTTAATTAGGATTTTTTGTTCGATTACCATTGTTGTTAATTGTTACAGTTCTCTTTCATGAGTGAGAAAGTTAGCTTCAATTCTAGTTAAAATTGACAAGCGTGATTCTTTACAAGTTGTATTCAGGTCTATTTGCTTCCATGATAGGTTAAGTAGAATTGCAAAGTGCGTTATGAATTTCTTTCAGAATTACTTCTTTTAGAGATGATTGGATTGAGTTTGAAGATGATAGTCACGAGAAATTGTAACGATTTGTTATTAGTTAACCTCTAAATTCATTGCATATATAGTGCTGACACTCTTGAAATAAAAAGACTTGCTTCGGGTTGACAAGTAATGTAGGAATTAAGATTGTTTGTAAAAATACATATGAGTGCACCAACACATTGCACATCCTTAAGCCTAAAACTCCTAGCCACTGTCACCTAGACTGGCCCTTTGCACCCAAGCCTTGCCTCTCTCTCTTTCCATTGTGAAGTGCATAATTTTAGTGCACATACCTCCACCCCTTGCATCTTGAATCTGTGCTATGCATCCAAGAAGGATCTCTCTCAGTGTTTACGCATTGTCCCAATATAATCGTCTTACATGAGAAAATGAGGTAAAGTAGGTGATTTTGGGACTAATATTGTCTTGTCATGAGAGAATTTCATTTTCAGGTAATTTCATTCTAAAATGGAAGATGATGTTCAAGGAGGTAATCAAGGATAGGTTCAAGAAGACATTTTTTGAGATGAGACATAAATATACCATCATGTAGAAGAATAAAGGAATTCTGAACTTCGATAGATAGATGAGAACTCAAGATGACTTGGAAGGCTATAATACTTATCCAAACCCTTTGGAGGGTGAAGATGAAGCACATCTCAAATCAATAAAGTAGAGTGGAAGACACATTAGTAAAGAGAATAACTTGGCATCGATACATTACAATGAGGTCTCATGTTAGAGTCTCCAAATTGTAGCTTCTCAAAGTGTGAACACAAGGGTGTTATTTTTGTAAAATCTTTCTAATAAATCACATAGGCAATAATTGATGGTCAACATTTCAAACCTACTAATGAGGTTCATCTTTCGAATAAATCACATAGGCTCGGAATGTTATTTTGTTCTATGTATTTTCACCACATTATTGGTGGAATGTAATTATGTTATTTCAAAAATTGGAAAATGAAAAATGTGTGGAAGCCCAAGGGTCACACATGAAATGTGAAAAGTCACTAGGAAGGTCAAGAGTCATGTAGGAGCTCAAGAGTCAAGAGGGAGATCAAGAGTCACATGGGAGGTGAAAGGTCACCTTATTTGTTATAAATAAACCCTCATAACTCAAACAAAGGACTCTGAGCCTTGGATTATCAAGCTACGAATACAAGAGAGTTATCATTCTTTAGAGGATAAAGTGGTGGCTTCATGTTCCTCTGTTGGGGTTTGTGATGCATCATTACAATTGCGTATCTTGGAACTTTCACTTAATATATTGAAGCTCTCTGAGCCATCACACTTTCATGTATGTATTGTGGATGTTGTAAGACTATTATTTTAATGTTTACAATATATGTTTGTGTTCACGTGTATTAAGGACAGTGAATTTTTTTGTTATCTTTAGTATACATCTTGTCAAATGGTGCGTCTTAATTGCTTTCAAGATCATTGTTACTTTGTGAACTATTTTGTAGATAAATTAATGGCTCTTTCTATGTATGTGTGCATCTTTGTTAGGATGGTACTATTAATTTTCATTTAAAGACCCACTCTCTAGACTCCGCCCGTGGAAGTACCTTATATAGATTACAATTGTATGCTTCACAAGGATAACTAACTTACTTATCTCAAAGTATATGTGTGCTCTCTTGTGTGTTAATTACAGTCAAGGAATATATCTAAGTAGAAATGGCAGCCGAGCCTTTATTCTGGATGGGGATCTTATCCTATACGATGTGAGGCGTAATTGGGAATTCATACTGCGGATACCCCCCACTATTGGTGGTATCCAACACTATCAACACGAAGCTCAAAATGGAAGATTTGTTAGTGGATAGAGATCAATAGATCTAGGTATTGTACTAAAAAGGATGTCAACTAAAGACTGGACCAAGTTGGATTGAAAGGAAAATAGCACAATATGATTGTGTCTCTCAGGTTCAATATTTATAATTAATATTTTATGGGAAGCTATAAAAAAGGATTTGTGAGAAAATTTAGGGGCTTTAGATTAGCCTATGTCCTAAGTGAACAAATTTTTCCTATGTAAGAAGCTATACAACATGAAGATGAAGGATGAAGACTCAATGAAAAAAAATCTGAACGGTTTCAAAACTATGGTAAGTTAGCTATCATACATTGATATTAAGATTTGAGATGAAGATAGGTGCATCAATTTCTGATATACTTTAACAAACTCATGGAATAGTTTGGTTGTTACGATAAGTAGAATAAAACTACATTATAGTTTTATGAAATAATCTCATTCTTATTATTGGAGGAGATGAGACAAAAATACATAGAAGGCTAGATTGTGCATGCCTTTTATGTAAGAGGATTCTTATAGAATATAATTAAAAAAGAAGTCTTCAAGTGGGAGATCTAAATCTAGAGGAATATGTAAATCTCTAGGAAAATTCATAAAGGTATGTTGGAGATGTGGAAAAGAAGGAAATTACAAGAAATATTGTAGATTTAAAGTTTTTGAGAAAAGGAAGAGAATTAAAGATGCTCCTTCTACAAAAAAAAAACCTTCTCAGATGAAGGAAGGAATATGTACTTGGATTTTTCAAGTACACATGTAGATCATGAGGCATGCCCAATTGACTCAGAGGCATCCTTTGATGTGACTCTTCACAGGGAGTGGTTTTGCAAGTATGAAAGATTCGATGGTGGTGATGTTTTCTTAGGAGATGAATCAACAAATAAAATAATAGGATGAGGAAAAGTAATGTTGAATCTCATGGGTGGAAGGATTAGAACATTTGGTGTTCTGCACATCTAGGATTAGCCAAATTTTTTATTTCTATAAGCAAGATGAGTGATGTAGGTGTAAAAATAGTGTTTGAAAAGGATACTTGTAGCAGTGATATTGTTGAGGGGATTTTGGATTGGAAATTTGCATAAATTATTGGGAAGATCTTAAGTGATGGGTGTAACATTTTTCTTTTCCCAAGAGTGGAGAAAAAGAAGGAAAACACCTGCAAATTATAGATAAAATACTATGCTATGGCATCAGAGGCTAGGGCATACCAAGGAGAAGCGCCTTTGAGCACTAAATACTAATGGTATGGTATAATGTATGTCTAATTTCTCTCTAGATTTTATTTATGTGAACATTGTTTATATGGGAAGCAAAATTAGGTAAGATTCTTCTTTGGTTCTATGAGGTCAAAGGGAATGTTACAATTAGTGTATAGTGATTTATTTGGACCTATGTTAGTTCATTCACTCGATAAATTTGTGTATTATGTGTCATTAATAGATGAATTATTGAGGAATAAATGGATTTATTTCCTTAAGAAAAATTTGAAGTCTTTGACAAGTTCAAAGAGTTTAAGGCTGTGTTGTATCCACTACAACACCCTCCAAAATTTTGGCTTCATTCAAATTTTGGAGCCCCCTAATGATCATTTCATATTTAATTTTAAGTCACTAAAGTGATTTTTGTGTTTCGGGTAGAATCACCCTAGGGTCTTGGGTTGGGAACCCCAACAAGGCGAAGGGCATACAACATAAAGAGACACACAAACAAGCAGTCCTAATACTTAAACAGTTAAACTTGCTACATAAGGTCTTACCCGTGGATCCTACAGTTGAGGTCATTCTCGTAGGGTTCAAACCCTTTGTTTCTTCCTTATGCTTTAAGATCTGCTATTCATTCAAGGCAAAGCATATACACCAAAAATAACTGAAATCATGTTTGTGATATCAATGTTAGATCATATAAGCATGTAAGAAAATAAGAATTAACATGAGATTTTATAAACAAATCATGACATAAATTAATGCACAAAGACCATAATCATCAAGAACAATACAACACCTCTTTATTAATGTAAGCTAAATAAAATATGAAAGAACTACAACCTGAGTCATCTGCCAGCTCCAGGAAAAACTGTCCTTTGGATCTGTCATTCCCAGGCCTCAACAATCCTCCTCCATAAGTATACACAAGGATGTCATGAAGGGATGATGAACATTTCAAGAAGGAAACATGGGTTTCCTATGACAAGGATATCTTCAGAATTGATTAGGGATGTAATCAATTATAATATCAATATATAATCCTTCGTTGTCCCTTAGGCCTTCCCATGGAGATGTATTTATACTTGTCCAAATTAGTTTTTTCAGTTGGGAAATAGTTGGGCCACGGGCTATAGTAGGTGGGTATCCAGTCAAACTTGTAAACCCTGCAAGAATTAAGGGAGATTGTATATATTTTTAATGTTTTAACACATATAAATGGGTTGGGTATAGGTTGACCCACATTTACACACACTTTAGATAGGGCATAATTGCATATGGAATTTAAAACATTGTCTTTTAGAAAATGGACCAAGTTAGGTAGGGAAGGGTTGACGTAGGCCATATCATAGAGCATAAAATCGACCAAGGGTGGTAAATGGTTCTATAACAGATGCCCCCCAATATATGAGGTCAGAAGGGTTACATGATGGCCAAAATGTATTAAGTGTATAGAAAGAATCATGTGAGGACTTGAGAGGAGTTCACCTGATTTCAACCTGCCAAGCCAGTGGAAGAGATCATAAAGAAAGTTGTTGTCTGAGGTGGGCATAACCATGCTCAGAAATAATAAAGCATGTCCGTGTATTAAATACAAAAGCGGACCCAATATGTACACAAGTATAAAAGAACTGAAAATACATAGTGGATCATCTGATCATATCCATAGAAGTACATGTCACAATATCACATATAAAGAACTGATCAATGATGCTGAAGTAGAAAACTGATCACTAAAGTCATAAAGTTGATCCAAAAAGTACCAATTCAAATAGTGGAACAAATGGTACTGCATGCAACTCTGGTGCCAACATATAGGATGTCACTATGATGAACTACAACATATAAGGTAGATGGTGTCACTAGCAGAAACAAGAGGAACTGGAAAGTGAACCAACAAATGTTGATGCAAACATGAGGTCTTCATCGAATGCCATGGTACATTTCTACACAATGGGAATAAATGATCTAAATTATACCATGTGAGAAATCATTTGATTACTGGTCATTGATGTATATTGCTAATAAACACAAGACTACTCACTGATAATGATGATGAGAGCCAAGATACCTAGTACAATCTAATAAGTGTGAATAAATGATCTGAAGTTGAAAACTTCGACGAATCTATCAATCAGGAGACAATGATGTATTCCCACTGTTGATAGCAAAGGAACCTGCCACTGATGACTACAAACCCTAAGGTACTACCAAATGGACTCTAGAACTTTGTCCTAGAGAAATGAGTTGAAATTCATGGGAAAATATCTGCTGGAAGGAAGGAATTAAGGCATCCTTCATCAATCCAGCCTTAGTGTAACTCATAGGTGAATAATGTGGAAGGAATCAAACGAAGAAAGATGTAGTAACCAAACCGAAGCACGTTTCCAGTGTACACAAGATGTAGCTAGCACACAACATAAACCCTTTGTACCAACCAATAATAAAAGCTGGCACAGAGACAAGGAATCCACCAATGAGGTCAAATGGAAACCAAGGTATTGCACGAATCCCAATGTGTGATAATGAAAACTAACATCAAACACAAGGGAAACCACTCAGTCAAAGAACCATGATATTGATCGATGTTGAGCACAAGGTCACCTACCAATGATGGAAATAGGGCCAGAGTGTAGCTCTAGGTCTATTCTTAGAGAAATTCATCGTAGTCGATAAGATAAAAAACTGCTAGCAAGAAATCAATGGAGACCTTTTCAAACTAGCATGAGAAAAGGACCAAATAGCTAATGTGATACTGAACATGACTCTGACAATTAGGGATGGCCGACTGAAAATAAGTCAAGAGACACTGTAGAAAGGCTGACTCAGGTTTACTTCCCTTGAACAAAAGCATGACTCAAATGTGACAATATGACAACATATGATAACTTTGTATAAGTTTTTCATGCAAGAGGCACACACAAACTCTCCATATGATTGGAAGAGATAACCAACTAGAGGAGTACTGACTCAATAACAAGTTTAAGGCTCTCCTAAGTCAAACTAAAGTCCATCCCAATGGAGGAAAGACTTAATTTTGAGTTCTTTGTTCAAGGGCAACACAACTAACTCTAGCGGCCATCAATCATGGAAGTAATGTCCCATTCCCGCTCTTTTTTGGAATATATATATATATGTTTTTGTCTTTTTCATATTTGGAAAACCTGAAAAATAATAGAATAATGCCTATGGTACAGTGGAAAGAATGAGTATCGAAGTGGAACATGCCTATGCTCAATGCAAGGTGGTGAAAATGGTCAATGACACACAAATGAATGTTCTTTCCATGGATACACGATTGTCAAGTTGTAGAGAATAAATGATTGCAGGGTTGACTTCAGATAATTACATGGTCAAAAAGTGGCTTATACACGAGTCCAAGTGAAGTAGAATTAAGGCCAGAAAGTACAAATAGTCAACATGCAATATAGAAGTACAACTCAACATGTGGGAGCCTCTAGGGTATAAATCTAGAAAGATAGCGAAGAAGAAGGAGGATGAGTCTTCATCGCAAAGTCATGGCAGAACTAAAGAGGAATCTCGAGCCTAAGAACAAAAGTTCAAAATGGGTGCCAAGTGACAACAAGGTACTATTTAGGGCTCCCATGATAAGGTAGGCTCTACCACACAAGTTATGACACTTTTAAGCAGTGATAAGGTTATGCGTCATATCTTGGTGGGGTCGATCCTAAGGCCAAAATGGGAAAGGAAACTGATAAATGAAAAATGCAGGTGAAACACCTAACCCATATGCTAGTTTCGAGAAGCAATACCTGTCAGAGTAGATTAACCAAAAAGATGCCCAAAGGAGAGGTCTTCCATGTTTTGTAGAAATAATTATGAACACTAAACAAGAATTTAATACATCCCATATATAAACTTCAGATAAAATCTTGTGTTATAGAATACAAAACTTGACAAGCGTACCTTATATGTACAATATGGTACATGAAACCATGCAACCTTGCGGCTTACACATAATAGTTCTTTAGGACAAGCCCCTTGCAGAGCTCAAGCAAAGGACTCCTTTGGTATTTAAAACTCATGGCTCAACTTCCAAGAGATCATGAGAACTAGAAGGATTGAAAGAGGGAATTAAGGGCTCCCATGTCCCCAATGGAGTCGCCAATTCTATTTTGGGTAGAATTGCCATAGGGTCTTGGGTTGGAACCCCAACGGAGTGGAGGGAATACAACATAAAGAGACACACAAACAAGTATTCCTACTTAAACAATTAAACTTGGTACATAAGGTCTTACCCGTAGATCATACGTTTGAGGTCATTCCTGTAGTCTTCAAACCCTTTGCTTCTTCCTTGGGCTTTAAGACTTACAATTCATTCAAGGAAAAGCATATACACCAAAAATAATTGATAGCATGTTTGTGATATGAAGGTTAGATCATATAAGCATGTAAAAAATAAGCATTAGCATGAGATTTTATAAGCAAATCATGACATAAATTAATGCACAAAGACCACAATCATCAAGAACAAGACATTGCATGTTTATTAATGTAAGCTAAGGAAAATATGGAAGAACTACAACTTGATTCATCCAATGGCTCCAAGCAAAACCGTCCTCTAGATCTGTCTTTCCCAGGCCTCATCAATCTTCTTCCATAAGTATACACAAGGATGTCATGAAGGGATGATGAACATCTCAAGAAGGAAACATGGGTTTCCCATGACTGGGAGTGCAGAAGGCATAGGGATATCTTCAAACTTGAACAGGGATGTAATTGACTATAATATCAATATCTAATCCTTCCTCCTCCCTTAGGCCTTCCCATGGAGATGTATTTTATACTTCTCCAAATTAGTTTTTTTAGTTGGGAAATAGTTGGGCCATAGGCTATAGTAGGTGGGTATCCAGTCAAACCTATAAACCCTGCTCGAATTAAGGGAGATTGTAAATTTTTTAATGTTTTAACACATATACGTGGGTTGGGTATAGGCTGACCCACGTGTACACATGTTTTAGATAGGGCATAATCTGTTGGAATTATGATGCATGTGTTGTACTTGATGGAAACCCACTCATAGCAGAACAACTCACTTATATATGGTAACTAGATGAATCTACATAAGAGATATCAGATGTGACAGAATGAATGACAATAGTGTTTACAGATGTGATGAAATGCAGGGCAGTTTCAAGGAATCCGTTCAAAAGGTAGCTCACTCAGATAAAAGTATAGCAGGTAAACAACAAAGAATGAAGACAAAGAGGTATATGCAGGTTCACCATTGACCAAGCTGCGTATACACACAGGTTCACTATATACAAGTTGTGTATACATACACACGCACTTTCACAGAAGGAAAAGTGTGTATACCTTGGAAAACTAAATTTTTGGTCCAAAGTATTTGGTCCATGGTATTGGTCCAAGGTATTTGGTCTGAGGTATTGACCCTAGGTATTTGGTCCAAGGTATTGGTCCATGGTATTGAGAAAGGATTAAGACTATAAAAGGAGAAGACGATCATGAGGCCAGGGTGTGCAAGTATCGAATATCTCATGAAGTGTGAGATCTAATATGCAGGTTATTGGCTTATGGTGTTGTGCTTGATCTAAACAAAGGATGAACCTTATCATTTGATGAAGGATAATATTTAATGATATTATAAGAATAGCTTCGGTGTGAATCACATAAAAATGACCTTTGTCGACGCGTTTCGAACCAACTAGTGTGGTTCATCGTCAGGACAAGTTGAAGATACAGATCTGGCCTAGCAGGTTAAATAGACTGAGCAAAGACTCCAACGGCTATATAACGGCTATTTTTGACCCTGAGACCCAGCCCAACTTATAATAATAAATTTAATATTATTA
>APFE030191489.1:0-22522 GCA_000404065.3 Pinus taeda
ATATGTGTTGGTGCTTTAAAGAAAATGAAAGAAAAAATCCTTGATAAGACTGGGACAATTTAATTTCGAAAGAAAGGGTGTAAGGAGGGATAAGAAAGTAATGGATTCAATGCATTAGGAGAAACACTAGGGGAAGAAGCCACAAGAAGAAAAAAAATTTCCTTTTCCTTTTAGATTTTCTTTGGATCTAGATCAACTGAAATGAGTGGCTTTGTATCTCTGGGATTTTCCTTGCATCTGGATCAATTGAAATGGATGGCTTTGTATCTACAAAGATCAATTTTATCACATTTGTAAAAGTAATAACACAGTTTCTTGCCACCTTTGAAGGGTTATGGAAAATAAAGGACATACTCTTTTCACATTGCAATTGAAAAGCACACTGAGAACTAATTTGGATTTTTTTGGGGTAATATGGCTTCCCATCCATCGAAGCAATACACTCTCAAAATGATTCACTATAGGTTGTTGGATAGGTGACATTCACACATCATCCAGAATAAATAGCCTAGGCATCATCAAAGAGTATTCTTGCAACTTTTGATATGGTATGTTGACAATTAGGGTTTCCATATTCTTTTATTAAATCCACTATTTTGCAACCAATCAAAAGTATACTCCCATTAATTTCTTGTTCAACCTATGTTATGCTCTTAATAGGAATATAGCCTTTAGTGAGGTTCAATGGTTGAGCATAACAAATCAAAGGAAGAATCTCATTTGCAGCCTCCCTTGTCAAGATATGTTGAACACCCAAAAATAAATCATTTGCAATTGTTGTATTCAAATAAGCCGCACATTAGCCTTGTTGGACTTCGCAATAATTATATGAAACATTGTCTCTAGTTCTTGACAAAAAATCACATTGCCCAGATATGGTGCAAGTGAAATCCAACATTTAACTTCCTTCCACTTACTATATGTGTTGCTGCTTAAAATAGATTGAAAGCAAAAAGCCTTGATAAGACTGGGGCAATTGCATTTCGAAATAAAGGGTGTAAGGGGGAAGAAGAAAGAAATGGATTCAATGCATCAGGAGAAACACTAGGGGAAGAAGACACAAGAAGATTTTTTCCCTTTTCCTTTTGGATTTTCCTTGTATCTGGATAAATTGAAATGGGTGCCTTTGTATCTCTGGGTATTACTGAAGAGAATATTATTTTGGAAGCACAAAAATTTGAGCAAGAGGTTCATAATATGACTATAGAAGTGCTAGAGAAAGAGACATAAGAGATTGTAAAATACAAAGGAAACTTTGAGGCCATGAAAGTAAATTTATAAGTTGGGATCTCATTAGAACCTAATAATAAATCTCCTACAACAGATAGAGGTGATAATCATTTGCAGATTTGTTTGCTCCTTCCAAATGTTGATACACCTTCTATAAAAAATATTGATCTTGTTCAGTCTGTAAAATTGTCATTTGTTTCCAATGAGGGGGATGATAAAGTGGAAAATGTTGGGACTCAATCTAGAGATTTAGAAGTCAATTCTATGTCTCAAATTACTTGAAAAAAAAATCCCAGAACAACTACTTCTACTAAGTTTGGGAGATAAATGGTGTGGCCACCTATGATTCCAAAAGCCTAACCTGACTTAAATGTCTTTGTTTCTAGTTTTCATTCACTTTTATCTATGCATTTAACATATGATTTACTTGATAATCCCTAACTATTGTAGGCATTCTATACACCCAATTGTATTGTTGGTTTTCCTTCAATTCCATTGTCTTAAGTTACTATAATTATTGGTCATGTTCATGATGGATTTTTAAATGACTACAAATTTTCCATCAAAAGAAGTTGATGGGTGTTAAACCCAAGTCAATTACCATTGTCAGTGCTTTTCTTGCATGTGCTTTCTTGGGAGATTTGTGGGAAGGCAAGGAATTCATATGCATATAAGCAGAAGTGCATTACAGATGGATCTTTTGGTTTGGAACATAATTGTAACCTTATATTTAATGAGAAAGCATTTATTGAGATCACATCAGGTGTTTCATACAGTTCCAGAACATTAATAACTATGTCATCACTAATGCCAACGTTATAGATATTAGTACATTTTTGTAAAGAGAACAGATCGAAAGAAGCATTGGTTGTTTTACAATGACCAATTTGTGTAGACTCCAAAAGCTATGTTTTTGTATTCTTGATATGCACCAATTTGAAATCCCTTAGAAAGGTCAAGCAAGTTCATACCTACATGATAAAAACTAGGTTTGAGTCGAGATTGTTTTTGGAAACTAAATTTATGTTAGTGTATGTAAAATGTGGGGATTTCTCAGATGCTTGCAAAGTGTTTGATGCAATGCCTGAATGAAATATGTTTTCATGGAATTAAATTCTTGTTGGATATAGTCAACATGGGATGGATGATGATTCCCTAGAAATTTTTGGGAAAATTCAATTCAAGAATATGAAGCCTGATTACTTCACATTCTCCCCTCTTATAAAGGCATGCATGAATGTTAGTGATTTGGTACAAGGAAAGATGTGGGCAGTGGGGGAATTGTGAAGATTCCTTAAAACTCTTTTCCCAAATGTGACATGTGAGGATGTATTCTTATTACAAAACTATCTTTGAGAACAAAAACCACTTTGAAGGAAATATTGTTTTGGATGTAGGCGCAGGAGGTGGTAATTTGGCAATCTAGTGTGCATAAGTTGTTGAAAGGAAATTTTATGTTGTTGAAGCAACCAAAACGTTAGAACATGTATGTCCACATATAATCAGAAATGGTGTTAGCCACATTGTTGATGGAAATGAAGGATTTATGGAGGATGTCATGTTTCCTGAAAATTTGATGTCATTATCTCAGAGTGGATGGTGTATTTAGTTATACATGAATCCTTGTTTAGGTGATCCATGGACATGATCAATTTTTGAAGCTGACTATAATCATGGAAGCTAGGTGTACACTTAGTTCACTTTTTTTTTGGCATAGCCGCATGGTGGCATTGGTGCATGCCAAAGTTACATGTCACATGTTGATGAACGAACTCAAGCATTGGTTATAGTTTAGTTACTGATTTTGGATTATGAAGTTGAGTTTATGAATTCAAAATGTTAGAGGAGAGAATTTTCAAAGTGCCCCACAATCCTTGAATTGGAGACAACTATGGCCTTTAAGCATTACTGTTTGGACTACACTAGTTCTCCACACAGTACCATCTTGAGGGATCTTTAGAGGAATAGATCTATTTGGGAGTGTCCAAATACTTAAAGAGAAAATTTGTTTAGATTTACATGGAAAATATTTTACACGCTCTCTTTTATGTTCGTTCTTTGAAGCATCATACCAAGAGAGGAAACATCATTTAGGTATTGCAAGTTTTTTATGAGGCTTTGTTATTGAACTCCATAAATACAAATGTCCGACGACATGCAACATTTTGCCACATTTTTAATAGTAATAGCACATTTTATTACATCCTTTGAAGGGTTATGGAAAATAAAGGACATACTCTATTCACATTGCAATTGAAAAACACCCTAAGAACTAATTTGGATTTATTTGAGGTAATATGGCTTGCCAGCCATCGAATAAAAACACTCTCAAAATGATTCACTATAGGTTTTTAAATAGGTTACAGTCACACATCATCTAGAATATATAGCCTAGGCATATTCAAAGAAAGTATTCTTGTAGCTTTCGAGATGGTAGGTTGACAATTAGGGTTGCCAAATTCTTTTATTAGATCCATTTTTTTGCAACCAGTTAAAAGTATACTCCCATTAATTTCTTCTTTAAATTATTTTATGCTCTTAATAGGAATAGAGCCTTCAGTGAGGTTCGATGGTTGAACATAACAAATAAAAGGAAGAATCTCATTTTCACCCTCACTTGTCAAGATATGTTGAACATATAGAAATCAATAATTTTCCCTCTAACCCTCTTTGCTCCCTTTTCCATAACTGAGATAATTTATCTCTAGGGAGAGGAATCTAGGGAGGTAACCACCTCTGCCCATAACTATCTTTTGATTTTCTCAAATGTGAAACTCTTTTCAACATTTTTTCCCACTATAATTTTCATTGTTGACCATAAACAATTCTTACTGATGAAATTTAGAAAGATAAACATTTATGTTTATCACTTATTCATACCATGCCTTTATCACGGCCCAAAGTTTTCTAAGTGACTTTAGTAAAAGGAAATTAGAATATTTAAAATTCAATGAGGGGTATTACATCCCCCCCCCTCCCCCCTCCTTCAGCAAAATACCATCCTCGTTTGAATAGGTTGGGATATGCCTCACACATAAAATTATCATCATCCTAGGTAGCCTCTTCCGAGCTGAAGTGCCTCCACTAAATTTTAACCAAGGTGATAGGTCACTTTCATAGCATGATTTCTCTTAGATCTATTATGCATAGAGACTTGATGAGGAATTCTCTATCTGGTTGACCTACATCCACAATCATTATGACAACCATTAGCTTAGCATTTCTCATTTCATAAAACATACAAAATCATTCTTAACTTCATTGTGTACCTGAATCATATTATGCCGATCAATAATATTTTTAGGATCATGTATCTATTTATTTCAAAAGAAAACATGAAATACATTGTATATGTGCATATGACTAGGTAAATCCAACTAACACACCACATGCCCAATCCTAGAAAGTATCTCAAAAGGGCCATAGAATCAGGGAGCCAGTTTCGTATGGGTTCCCCCATCTTAAAGTTCTTTCTATTATTATTAATTTTGTTTAACATTTGCATGCATATGATTGCCTATATGAAACTCTTTGTAGGTTCTTCTTTTATTGAGTCGTCAATATAAGCACATCATTATTAGTCATAAACAACAATAGATTATTATGCACTTATCTAATAGACATTATAGTAATTGTCTTTATTGTCCAATCTCGACATGAGGTTAAATAATTTTGTTATTATACCACTCACACAGTAATCATATTTATTATCACCATCATTTTCTTTAAGGAAAAATTCCTTATCTTGTCCCCATGATGGCTCGCCACCAATGATTTTTTCTTTAGGCAACATCATAATTTTATAAAATCAAATATGACATGCATTGAACATTACCAAGGTTCTAGGAAAGTTTTTATCATCATTGTCCTTTGTTTGAGTGAACCTAAACATGTTCGCATTAACTATCTGTGAGTTGATACATGCAAAATTCTTGATCAAGGTTTTATAATTCAGTTGGTTTCCCTTATTTATTCCTTTCCTTCTAATATTTTTTAGTAAACCATTGAGGCGAAAAGAATAAGGTAATATTCAAAGAAACTGATGTGATCATTCAGGAGTACAACCTAAAGTAGTATGGGTATGCTTCAAATAAACAAAAGACAACAAGAAAATTACATCATCAAATCTTACAACCATTCTTCTCTAACACACCTCACCTACTAGTTTCTCAAAACTATCTTTTTGGGGTTTGCATTCTTCTCTATTTTGAAAATTATTGATCAAGATGTCTGGAGGTTACATGTGCTCCCCTACTTTTATTTTTATTTTTTTTGTTTAAGTTCAATCAACTATGGGGACCTTCTCCCTTGCATCTTTGTGCCTATCATCCATTTTAGCACATCATGTTAGTGTGGTTATCTTGACTAATGTTTTTGTCAGAATATGTTAGTTCTAATCAACCATTTGGCAAAGCTTCATTTGTGTCTATAAAATTCATATTGAATTTATTTAAGGTACTTATTTGGCATACCTTTGACTAGTGGCATTTTGTACTTTTCATGTGGGTACATCACAAAACAATAGGCATAGGTAACATATAAACCAATATGCTACCAGCATTCTCTTTATCACAACTTTAATAAATTTTTAGGGTTGTGTGCCACATTTTATTTGGTTACCTTACTCAGATATCCACCTGTTTCTAGTCACATTTTACCTATATCCACTATTAATCCTTCAAGTTACATTAAGACAACAAAATCCTCATATTATTTAATATACACATTCATTATCATATGTGTGTATGTGTCTATATATATAATATATATAATAGGATATATAATATATATATAATATATTAATTATATATATATATATATATCCATAACTCATGTGTTGCCCTTTCAAACTTATGGTATTTCCAAACTTTTAAAAGAAAAGCATTAGGCCATGAAGGATAAGTTAAGAAGTTTTCCTCCTCATTATTTACAGTTATATATTTGGCCTTAAATATATATATATATATATATAAAATATAATATATATATATATATATAGCGAAGAGAGGAGAGAGAGTATTTTCTTATCAATTCCCATGGATGGAATCTATCCTGCATATATTCCTATTTATCAGTTTATTAAACGTAGATCAAATATTGAAATATCAAAGTTAATAGTCATTTCAACCGATCAAAAATAAATTTTTTCAATCGTGAAGCAGTTATAAAATAGACCAATTAGCAAACCATTCCATGATTTAGTGTTACAAGTCTATAGCTCACAACGATCTTGAGCCCTCTGCATCTATCAGGTACAAGAAATTCAAGATACCTGGAATCCTTTTCAATATATTAGGGGCCATTGCATTCCTTTCTAAATATATTTCCATATTCTTGAAATTGACTCTAATATTACTCACTTTATACTTACTAAATTTAATGTAAATCTTATATCTTTATGAGTATCAACAACATTGTTCTAAAGCACTTCCATGTTTATTTGGTGTCTAGGAGTAACCAAGATGCTATTTTTGTGTAACTTTCAACTTAAAAGTCTAAAATATATTGATTCACTTCCCTATTTCTAAGACTAATCTCCTTTCCATCACGAGATATTATGATAATTTATCAAAACTTACCTTTACTTCATTGAATTTTAGGCAAGAATTTTATCTAAAATTCTACTACGGTTCTCATTTTTTTCACTTTTCTTGTGTACCTTGATTAGGGGAAATTCCCCTTCGTTCAATTCACATGCACTATATTTATTGAAAGATTGATTCTTACATTTTCTTCTACTCAAGGAGGCCGAAAATATTTCTCTTTGAAAATCTAATTGTTGGACAATTGGCATTGTTTGGATGGCAAGTGGTTGTGAGTGTGTTGACATTGATGTCAACCGGATTAGCATGGTGATCTTATGGTAGCTATAGGTTTCTGGTAAAGAATCACTATAGTAATAGGCTTATTTAAAATCCATAAAATGATGACTATAGTGATTGGTAATCCAAGCTCAAGAGAAATCCTATGGTAGTTGTATGCTTTTGGTGGAGAATCACCACAGTAGCAGGCCTATTAGAAAAGCCATAAAGTGATGACTATGGTGAATCAGGGGTCTAGGTTCGTCGCATCATATTTTAGGGTTTGGATACATCTTTCAAGTTGAAAATGGGATCAAAGGCTGCATCAGACCATCTTCAGCAGAAAGTTCTATGAATAATTTTTCCAACAGTATATGGAAATCCATAAGTGGCCATCGGAATCAAAATTTCTTGATCACCAAAATAAGGAGCATCAGAGGTCGAACCACATCAGAACCTTGGAGAAATGGTCAAATCAGAACCTTGACACAAAGGTCAGATCGGAATCTCAGAGCAGGAGACTTATCGAAACCTCAAAGTAGGTTGTATTGGACGATGAGACCATCGGAATATCAGAACCTTGGAGCAGGCTATATCGGAAGACGAGGCCATCATAAGGTTCAAACTTCGTAAGTCCTTACAGATTGTAATTTTTTGGAAGCGACAAGGTTCACAAAGGAAAATAAATACAAAGGAATTTGCTATAGGACCAGGGACCAAGGAGGCTATTTCTCTCTCCTCCTAATAAACACATGGTCACAACCTATTTGCCCTTAAGATCTGAAGTGGAAAATGACTTCAACATGACGTGGCAGTACAATGGTCACATGGGAAATTTTTTTGGCATTTTCAGTTACCTAATGAGGCAAATTAGGGTGACATGTGTCACCACACAAGATGTGCCACATAGAGAGATGATGAAAGCATGACATCATATTGGAGGCCAACATATCATAGGCTGAGGACCTCATAACACTTATGAAAATGGCATTTGAAATAGGTTACAATTAAAGGGGCTTTGATGTAAGATTGGAAATTGGTCGTGGAAGTTCAAAGAACCAAAGACGTAGACAAGGATTAGAACCTAAGTGTTATGCCCCTAGTCACGACACCTAGTCCTATGATGGAAATGTGATAAAGGGCTAAGCAGAGGGAGCTAAATGCAATTGAGACTTTGTAATTTTGTAAGGATTGTTCAATAAAATTTACAATATGCAAGGGCTCCAATATTAACTAGCACATGGTTGTGTGGGGAATTGAGGAACTAAGGCTAAGTGCCAAGGGGATAAATGTATCAGAACTATTTGATTTTGTAACATTCCTTTTATATGAGTTACGATATGTTGTGGCTCTGATGTAATAGTACAAAGAATTAAAAGTATGAATGGGTTGACAGCTAGATATTAAATGCAAATCATTAGAGATGGTTTATGGAGTCAGTGGGATCTGCAAAAAGCGCTAAGACAAGTCAACAAGGACAAAACTCCATAGAGAATAATTGATGAGATGAAGAAAATTATATCCTACTTCCCATGCACATCTTATAGATTTAAATAAGGAACATAGTGGCCATTCCTGAGCATTTTCAACCTCTATGAAGCAATAAATAAGCATGGGAAGCCACAGTAAAGTGTTCAAAAATACTGAGATTAAATGCTCATTATGGAGGACTACAGAGGGAGTCAATGAAGAACTCATAAGCCCATCCTTATGTTTAATTCCATGGTATAATTCAACCATCAAATGCAACAACAGTAGGAGGGGCCCTACAGAGGTACACATGGGCAATGTGGAAACATATAGTAGAGACAGAAGTGTGTAGTGTGCAACAGAGGATCAAAACCATTGATTGCAATCAAGCAAAGTGGGGAAGAGTGTATTGTTGAAAAGTTGAGTAGTGTGAAGAAAGAGTGTGTTGTGAAACAAGCACAAGAGTAGAACTGAAAGGTGTGAAGCAGAGAGCATCTAATACAAAAGATAGAGGGCTGAGGATATGTTTTTGTGAGAAAAGGTTAAAGTGTTGTTCTGTAAGACCAAAGGGATTTGTGGAATAGTACAGGACTGGGATCAAAAGTTGTTTTTGGAACCAGCCATATTGGTATTTTTTCCATAATTCTATATGCCTTTGTTTTCAATTTGAAAATTGTATGAAAAGAATAATAGTGTCAAGAGTAGGTGGTGGCCGACATTCAGAAGAGGTTGGTTCCACTTGGCAAGTAGGAACTTGCTAACCTAAGGGGTTCGGCGCCTCCTATGAGTGGGTGCTCACAAACAAATTGACGTAATTAAGTAGGTTCTTAATTTACATCATAAACAACAAAAAATTGGTGGGTTTTTCCCTTTGGGTTTCCACATCAAAACATCGATGTCAATATGTGTGTGTTGCTCATGTCATAGACTGTATGAACATATGAATTCTTAATCTTGTTGCTCACTTTCTTTATGAATGAATGTTCTCGGAAGAAAGAGACAATGGAGGAAAGAACTAAAAGAATATCCAACAAAAAGTTTTGAGAATCTCACTATTATTGACTCAACCCCTCTCAGTAATTCCTTATTCCAAAAATTGGTATTAGATCCACGTTCCTCCAGGAACAATCTAACCACCTAAAGGTACATCTATAAGGAATTATGTCTAGGAAAGAGAGTCAAGAGGCTTTCTCAAGCAGAATATCATTCTTCGATGGGACAAACTATGCCTTTTGGAAAGTAAGGATGGAAGCATATCTTATGTCCTTGGGAGTATCTGTTTGGGCTTCAGTTCTAGTATACAACGTTGTCCCTGATATTCCTCCCACTGATGCAAATGGTAAAAAATTGTATGTAAATATTTCTAAAGCCAAGAATTCCATTCTCTTTTGTCTTAACCAATTAGAACTTGTAAAGGTTATGCACTGTAATGCTGCTAAGGATGTGTAGGTAAATATTAATCAGATTCATGAAGGAGATAATAAAGTCAAGCAGGAGAAACATTAAACCTTCATAATGAGGTTTGATAGCTTGAGAATGAGTGAAGATGACAGTATATAAGAATACTTCCTCATAGTTGATGAAGCAACCAATATGATTAGAGGACTTGGTGAATAGGTCAAGGAACAGATGATTTTTAGAAAATATTAAGATATCTTCCCATGAGATTTAATTCCAAAGTCTTAGCTATTGAAGAAATGTCTAATTTAAAGGATCTCAAGATGGACCAGCTTCTTGGTACTCTAAAAAATTATGAGATGAGAGTAGGAAGAGAGAATTATGAACCCAAGTAAGCAACATTCAAAGTATCCAAGGAGGCTAAGGAGCATAAAGGTCATTTATACTGCTCTAGTTGTGAATTTGATTAGGAGTTGGCTCAATTAGCTAGGAAGCTAAAGCGTGGCTTAGGAAAATATAAAGGGAAGTTTCCCTTTAAGTGTTTTGATTGTGGAAGAGTTGGACATTTTTCATCCAAATTCCCTTACAAAGAAAGGCCTGAAAAAAAGGATGATCAGAAACATGGAAACAAATCTCAGAAACATCAGAAGAAAAAGCTCTATAAGAAAAAGGGGTTCTACTCCAAAGAGGATAACTCAACACCATAGTCAAAAAACAAAAATTATTTGAAGGACGATTCAGATAAGTATTTACTTATGGCTTTTGGAATAGACTCCAAGAAACAAATTATTATTGACTCTAAAGAGGAAGAAGAAGAAGAAGAGGGAGTAGTGGACCTTGAAGGGGAACACATCAGTGTTCTTAATGAGTTAAAGAAAGCAATGAAAAAGAATAACAAGATGAAGGAACAACTATAACGTGTAGAAGAAGGTACATATAACTCTGATAATGAGGAGTTTGTTTATCAAAAAGAAAAACTTGAAGAAGTTATTAAGAGAAAATATAGTTTACTCCTTATACTAGAAGAAAAACAAGGAACATGTGAGAAACTAGAAGAAGAGAAGAAGAAATTAACATATAAGTTGCTCAAGATAAGGAAGGAAATGATCTCAAGAACATGAAAAGATGAAATTTTGTCCTTAACAGTTAATCTAGAAGAATCTAAATGAAAGGAAGAGGTTCTTCAAGATTTGATCCATGAATGGGAAGAGAACTATCAGAGTCTTGAGGTAGAGGTTGCCTCTCTAAGAACGGATCTTGAGGAAATAAATATCGAGACAGGTCTAAATGATAAATTTGAAAAAGCACAAGGAAACTAGATCGGATTCTAAATATCCAAAGGCCCTCAAGAATCAAAACGAGTCTGGGATACTCAAAGAAACATGAATCTTTTATGGGGAAGATAAAATTTAGGTTTGTAGGATTTGAAGAACTACAAAGCTATGAAAATAAGCATCAAGAAAGAATCAACAAAGACAAAAGAGAAATAGGGCAAAGAGGATATCATCAATGGACAATGAATCAATCAGCTAGACAACTGATGCATTTTCATGCACAAAATCATAATACTTCCAACAATAGGCATACCTATTTATTTTATGGTCATTGTTATAAGTGTCATATTTTTGGAAATAATGTTGTTGATTGTAGAAGGATCAAACTTTATGAAAATCCTAGATATAATAAGTATAAAATTTTATATCTCAAAACTCTCCTCTTAGAGATCGAAATGTCTTATCTCCCCTCTTAAGTGAAGTTGAATTTTTCAAATGTAATAATTTGTGGCACAAATATAGTGAGTGCAAAAGAAGGTTTGAATACCTATTTAAGCTCCAAAATATTAGACAGTGAGCTACCCAAAAGGATAAGGGGAGATGGAAACGAAAGAATGAAAAGAGCATGAATTGTGGACTCGCTCTATTAGCCCAATCAAGAGAACAAATGGTATGTGGATAACCATTTTTCCAAGCATATCATTGGGGATAAAGGAAAAAAATTATTGCTAAAAGAAAATGACAAAGGAAACAATGTCACCTGTAGAAACAATGCTCTAGTAAGAATTAAGGGTAAAGGCATAGTCAGCCTTGATCAAAACACAAAGGCACAAAATGTGTTGTATGTATAAGGACTCAAGAACAACTTTATTAGTGTGAGACAGATGCGTGATAACGGATATGATGTGACCTTTCAATCCAAGGACTTTGAGATCTGCAATATGAAGGATGGAAAGCTAGTAGGAAAAGTAATCAAAACTCAGAATAATGTATATGTGCTTGATGACTCCCGAGTAAGTTGTTATTTAATAAAGAAAAATGAAGCACAGTTATGGCACAAGAGACAAGGCCATATTAATTTTGACAATTTGATAAGAGTTAGCAAACTTGGACTTGTGAGAGGCTTGTCGAGACTGCCAAAACCTAAGAACTCAAGTTTCAAGTCATGTCAATTTAGTAAGTAGACCAAGACTCACTTCAAGTCAAAAAAGTTCTCTTCATTTAGACCATTGGAGCTACTTCACACAGATATATGTGGCCCAAGCAAAGGAAAAACCCTAAGAGGAGAAAGGTACTTTATGTTTCTCATTGATTTTTTTACC
Source organism: Pinus taeda (assembly GCA_000404065.3). NCBI lineage: Eukaryota > Viridiplantae > Streptophyta > Pinopsida > Pinales > Pinaceae > Pinus > Pinus taeda. Next base: position 12,496 of record APFE030191489.1, read on the forward strand.
AAGCCAAATGGATTATGCTCTTAAGAGAAAAATCAGAAGAATTTAAACATTTAAAAAAATTTAAAGCTCAATTTGAAAATGACAAAGATCTAAATATCAAATTCTTAAGATCAGATAGAGGAGGATAATACACTTTAAAAGAGTTTGAAGAATTATGTGAGGAGCATAACATTAGGAGGCAGTATTCAATGGCTAGAACTCCACAGCATAATGGGTAGTGGAGAGAAAGAACAAAATAATCCAGGAAATGGCTAAAGAAATGTTGGATGAAGCAGATGTGTCTCACATCGTATGGTGAGAAGTAGCCTAGGTAGCAGTGTATCTATCAAAAAGGACTCAATGTAGGCCTAATAGTAATAAAACTCCCTATGAGTTGTGGAAGGGAAGACCTGCATCAGTTAAAAAACTCAAGGTGTTTGTAAGAAAGTGCTTTATCGAAAGAAATGATAAGAATCATGGAAAGTTTGACTCTCACACTGATGAGGGAATATTAGATGGTACTCCACTCGAAGTAAAGGATATAAGTGTTACCACAAGCGAACAAAGAAGATTGAGGATTGCATTGATGTGATAGTAGATGAAATAGATTCAGAGTGTGAGTCCTCTAAAAGAAACATGAACTCAAATGGTGAAGTAAATCCAGCTATGAGTTCCTCAAATCAAGAATAAATAAATTTAGATAGTGGAGGCAAGGAAACAAGCACAACTCCAAGGTCAAAAACACCTTCCATGTATGTACAAAAAGAACATCATGAGAGTCAGATACTTGGAGAGTCAGATACTTGGTTGTTCAAGTTGTGAAAATATGTCTTTGTTGCCATATATTGAACCCAAGAATATCAGCCAAGAAAGTGAGGACAAGTTCTAAGGGAAAGCTATGAATGAAGAACTTCACCAAATTGAAAAGAATGACACTTGGGAGCTTGTTCCAAGACCTAGAAAGAAAAATGTCACTAGGACCAAATGGGTTTTCATATACACGCTGAATGAGCAGGGTCAAGTAATCAAGAACAAGGCTTGATTGATCTACAAAGGGTATGCCCAAATAGAAGGGGTATATTTCGAGGAAACCTTTGCACCAGTAGTCAAACTAGAAGCCATCAAAAATTTTCTTGCCATTTCTAGTCATAAAAACATCAAGGTATATCAGATAGATGTGAAGTTTGCATTTATCAATGGATATCTGGAAGAGGATGTTTACATTGAGAAGCTAGAAGGATTTATGCTCACCATAGATGAAGGGTTTGTATGCAAACTGAAAAAGACCCTATATGGACTCAAACAAGCTCCCAAAGCTTGGTATGAAAGCCTATATAGATACCTTCAGCAAAAACGATTTAAGAAAGGTATTGTTGACAACAATTTATACATAAAATTTGAAGGTGACCATCTACTAATTGTAGTAGTATATGTGGATGACATAATATTTGGCAGCAACATGGAACAATTAGGGCATCAATTCTCAAAATATCTGCAGATAGGGTTTGAAATATCCATGATCAGAGAGTTTTCTTTCTTCCTAGGATTGCAAATATCTCAGTCTCAAAATGGAGTGTTTATCTCCCAATCCAAATACCTTCAAGAAACTCTGAAGAAGTTCAGGATGGAAGAGTGCAAGCTAGTTAGCACACCCATGGTTATAGGCTGCAAATTGTTCAAAGAAGATGAGACACCACTGGTAAATCAAACTGAATATAGATCCATGATAGGAAGCTTGTTATATCTTACAACTTCGAGGCCAAGCTGTGGGTCTTGTGGCCAAATTTAGGGCCTTCCCTTGTGAAAGTCATGTTGTTTCTATCAAAAGGATTTTCAAATATCTTCAAGGAACAATAGAATATGGATTGCAATATGCTAAGAGAAAATAATTTAAGTTGAAGGCCTGCACTGATGTTGATTGCGCTAGTAGTCTTGATGAAAGGAAGAGCACCTCAGGTGAAACTTTCTTCTTAGGGAAATGCTTGGTGTCATGGGTCAGCAAGAAATAAGCCCCCATTTCTTTATTGACTGTTGAGGCGAAGTATATTGTTGGTGCTACCTATTGCATGCAAATTCTATGGATGAAGCAAACTCTAAAATATATTCAGGTGGAGTTGACTGAACCTATTCCAATTATGTGTGATAATACAAGTGTCATTAGTATCTCTAAAAATCCAGTCATGCATTCAAAGGCTAAGCATATTCCTATCAAGTTCCATTTCTTAAGTGAACAAGTTGTAGCCAATGTTGTCAGATTTGAATATGTAGCCACTAAATACTAACTTGTAGATATCTTTACTAAGTCACTGGCAAGAAAACCCTTTGAATATCCCAGGCAGCAGATAGGATTTTGTGACTCCTCCTTCCAAGTGACTCCATTTTAATGGGTGTTGGAAGCTACTCATCATGTAGGATCAATGGAAGAGTAGGTTGCAGTGATTTAGGGGGAGTATTCAAGAGTATCCTTTGCCATTGATGCCAAAGGGGGAGAAGATTACTAGGGCATCAAAAAAAACCATGCCTAGCTTCAGGGGTAGCTTATGATGTTCCCATCAATGCCAAAGGGGGACATTGTTAGGCAATTCGCATTGACTAGATGGATAGTGGTTGTGAGTGTGTTGGCATTTATGTTAACTGAATTAGCATGGTGCTTATATGGTAGCTGTAGGTTTCTGGTAGAGAATCACCATAGTAGGAGGCTTATTTAAAATCCATAAAATGATGACTATAGTGATTGGTAGTCCAGGCTCAGGAGGAATCATATGGTAGCTACAGGCTTCTGGAAGAGAATCATGATAGTAGAAAGTTTATTGGAAAAGCCATAAAATGATGACCATGTTCAATTGGGGGTCTAGGTTCTTTGCATCATATTTCAGGTTTGGAGCCATCTTTCAGGTTTGAAATGGGCTCAAAGACTACATCAGACCATCTCCAACAGAAAGTGCTATGAATAAGATTTCCATCAATATATGGAAATCTAGAAATGGTCACCAGAATAAAAATTTCTTGATTGCCATAGTAAGGAGCTTGAAGTCCTTGAGAGGAGACCAAATATCAGAGCCTCAAAGTAAAGGACTGATCACAGCATTGGAGCAGACTATATAAGAGATTAGAGCACATCAAAACCTCGGAGAAAAGGTTGTATCAATTCCTCAGAGAAAAGGTTGGATCAGAACCTCATAGCAAGGGACTTATCAAAATCTCAGAGCATGTTATATCAGTGGATGAGGCCATCAGAACATTGGAACCTCGGAGCATGCTATATCAAAAAACAAGGCCATCAAAATATTAGAACATCATAATTCATTACAGATTGTAATTTCTTCAAAGTACTAAGGTTCATAAAGGAAAATAAATACAAAGGAATTCGATGCAGGACCAAGGACCAAGGAGGCTCTTTTTCTCTCCTCCTAATAAACACATGGTTGCAGTCAATTGATCCTTAAGAGGTGAAGTGGAAAATTACGTCAGCATGACGTGGCAATATGTTGGTCATGTGGCAGCTTGTTTTTTCATTTTCAGTGACCTAATGGGGCAAATCAACATGACACATGTCAACACTTAGGAGGCGTCACATGGATAGATGATGAAAGCATGATGTCATCTCAAAGGTCAACATATCATAGGTTGAGGACCTCGTAACTCCTATGCAAATGGAATTTGAAACAGGTTACGATGAAAGGGGCTTCAATGTAAGATTGGCACTTGGTCATGGATGTTCAGAGAACCAAGGGAATAGACGAGGCTTAGCACCTAAGTGTTATGCCCTCGGTCATGGCACCGAGTCCTATGATGGAAATGTGATAAAAGGCTAAGAAAAGGGAGATAAACACAATCAAGACTTTACAATTATGTAAGGACTGTTCAATAAAAGTTACGATATGTAGGCGCTCTAATATTAACTAGCACATGGTTGGGTGGAGACCAAAGGAACTAAGGGCTAGGCACCAAGGGGATAAAGGTATCAGAACTGTGTGATTTTGTAACTTTTGTCTTATATGAGTTATGATATGTTGTGGCTCTAATGTAACAATACAAAGAATTAAAAGGATGAATGGGTTGGCAACTAGAGATTAAATGTAAATCAACAAAGATGGTTTATGGAGTCAGTGGGATATGCAGAAAGTGTTGAGACAAAGTAGCGAGGAAAATGGTCCACCGATAAGAACTGATGAGAATCTGAAGAAAGCCATATCCTACTTCCTATGCATGTCTTGTAGATTTAATAAGGAATAGAGTGGTCATTCCAGAGCACTTTCAAGCTTTGCGAAGCAAATAATAAGCATGAGAAGTCACGGTAAATTGTTCAAGAAAACTGATATTAAATTCTCAGTATCGATGAATAAATGAGGAGTCGATGAAGAACTCAAAATCCCATACTTATGTTTAATTCCATGGCAGAATTCAACCATCAAATGGAACTGTAGCATGAGGAGCCATACAGAGATACACACAAGTAGTGTGGAAACATATATTAGAGATAGCAGTGTGCAATGTGTAGCAGAGGATCAAAACCATATATTTTCATCAAGCAAAGTGGGGAAGAGTGTATTTCTGAAAATCTAAGCAGTGTGAGCAGAGAGTGTTCTATGAAACGAGCACAAGAGCAGAACTGAAAGGTGTGAAGCAGAGAGCTTGTGCAAGAGAAGACAGAGGGCTGAGGATATGTTGTTGTGAGCATAGGTTAAAGTGTTATTGTGTAAGACCAAAGGAGTCTATGGAATAATAAAGGACCAAGAGAAGAAGTTGTTTCTGCAACCAACTAGATTGGTATTTTTTCCATAATTGTATATGCCTCTGCTTTCAATTTGAAAATTGTATGAAAAGTATAACAGTGGCAAGAGTAGGTGGTGGCCTACATTCAAAAGAGGTTGGTGTCTTTTCGAAAGTAGGTGCTTTCTAACCTAAGGGGTTTGGTGTGTGTTGTGTGTGGGTGCTCAAAAACAAACTGATGTAATTAAGTAGGTGCTTAATTTGAATCATAAACAACAACAAATTGGTGGTTTTTTACCTTTGGGTTTCCACGTGAAAACATCAGTGTCAATTTGTGTGTGCCTCTCATGTGATAGATTGTATGAACATATGAATGCTTAAGCTTCTTTCTCACTTTCTTTATGAATGAATTCTATCATAAGTAATAGACAATAGATGAAAGAACTAAAATCATATTTAACAATTTTTTTTAAGAATCTCACTATTATTGATTCATCCCCCTCTCAGTAATTCCTTATTCCAACACTAATAGCTATAATAAACCAAAGTATCTCACTACACACAAGAAACCTTACAATTTTAAAATGTTACCAAATGGTATTAACTTATATACAGTCCTCCATGCTGATGGTTTCTTCCAATTATTTTACTATTGTAACCAACATTTTTGTGGCTCCCTTCATGAAGATACTTCCCAATGAGAAAGTTTATTAATTTCCTTTACCAGATTTTTTTTAAATTATCAGTCATAAAATCCAAGCTTACTCATACCAAATGCTTATTACAGCATTGGAATTATTTATACCTGAGTTATATTATTGACATATAGGTTTTTTTAACTTTCATTGTTATCTTACAGGTACAACGTTGTGTACTCTATTTATTTTATATTCTTATCATTGTTGATATCTATCATATCACTTGCTAGTGCCTAATTTTGTAAAAAGGATTCCAACCATTCCTACCACTCAACCAGGATAACCCTAATTTCCACATATTTATACATATATTTTTTAATCTTAAGCATTCTATATCTCCATTCAAATTTGACCAAAATTATCATTAAATATTCTTAGATGGTTTCCTTGGGTATACCCGTACACCATATATTTCGCTTTATGTATTACAGGTTCTCAGTCCCTTTATTCTCTCTTTTGATTTCGATATACAATTTATTTTGTGTAAATTCTCTGTTTTTTTTTAACATTCAATGCACTTATGATTTTGAGTTTTTACAATGTCACTATGGCCTCCTTTCCTTTTCGGCTTGCTTCCCATACATAGATTGGTTTACTCTTTTGTTAGGATTCAAAAGTTTATTTTTACCACCAAGAATTTCCTTCATCCACTCTCTCACCAAGTTTCTTGGACAACAAATTGTATATGTTCAAGGAGGTAGTTTATACCAGTAAAGTGATTACTTCCAAATGTATCTAGTGAAACAATTAAATATTACTTGTAAACCTAGGCACCAATAATATCTTTTACCCATTTCTCATAATTTCCTCCTTCCTCGAAAATCTATACTAAATGTTTAACATAAGAAATCTTTATGAATATCAATCTTATGTATCAAAATATTTGATCTTATTTTGCGAATTAAGAAAAGGGTCTCATGGCTATTAACAGGTCATCATTGTACAAATAATCCTATAATTTTTAAGGTAATTCCATATACAACACCCTGCATTCTCTCTTACACATACCTATCTCATGTTTTATCATTTTGCAATAGTATAAGAATTGATACTTTACTTCATTTACACATGTATATGTCTCCTGATTTTACTATGCATATACTTCCTTATCGTTATAGCTCATAAATGTCTCTCTCTACTCACTATCTAGTAGTCACGAGATATGATTTACTAATTAACATGTTTTACTAAATAAGTCTTCCAAACAACTGTCTGCTCTCCTAGGTGCCCAACATATCAGTTCTTTTAGGTAAGGGTACCTCAACAATAATTTAATTAGTATTTTTATAAATTAGGTTACATAACGAAATTTACTTCAATTACTCAAGGCAAGGTTCTTTCACTTCTCCTTGACATAGTTATATAACAAAGAAATTTATTTGGTTCCTCATCTGGTAAGTTGTTTTTAGATGTAATCAGACTCACCATCAGTAGGTTGTTACGGCCTGGAGAATTAACTCTGCCTTGGAAAAAGAGAAATCAATTGATGGTCCATCTCTAGCATTTGGATCAATGGTTTGGATAGGGTTCTATGATTATGGGAGTAACCAATTTCCTCCCATGACTCCATTCCTCTTCCAGTTTCATTTTTCTCTCACATGAAGAGAGATTTTCAATAGATTCTAGTTTCTTATGGATATTGGCACCCGAGTCACTTACTGTTAGATTTCCTTACATCGCCAAGTTTATTTTATCTCTCCTATACTGGTTGTTAGCTAGGGTTTAGATCTATTTTTATTTTCTTAATTTCCTTTTGTGCATTTGTGCATCCTGGGCAAGGTCACTTCAAATAGCTCTATGATGAGTTAGATATATGGGTGAAAAGGTTCCACCACACCTTCAATGGTTTACACAACACTCTCGCGATTCCATTTTACTAGGTCTGGGTGGACTTGCCATAACTGTAATGGAGTTGGGGTTTATTATTTTTCTTTTTTTTTAGGGTTTGCATGCTTAACACAACTTGGTTAATCTCTTGTCGCATACAAGCAACCATTATTTGAGTCATCCATACGGCTTCAACCATTCGCTCATGAGAATCGACAAGTTATCAATAGTTTAATGTATATCAAGTAATTGTTAGAGATTTCCTTAGAATAATAGTTGAGTAATTTGTTTTAGGATAGGGTTTCATCAAATTCTTGTGTACAAAATAATTACAATTATGGCCTCTTAGGTTGTTGTCCAATATTTTTTGTGAAATTTTGTAAAACATGAATATAATAACAAACACACACACACACACACAAATATATATCTATATATATATGAATGAGTTACGCTTTGGTTTACAACTGGAGACCTATTTACAATGACTTCTTATAACATTTTTGTATTCCTTTCAGGTTGTCACCCTTCCTACCGATTCGGGTTACCTCTACATGTAGAATTATTTCACCTATTCCTAATTTTCTCAAGTTACATTATTATTGTCGTGCATAAGGTTGTAATCCATTGTGGTTTCATCATCTTGCAGGTTAGGGATTTCTATGTTTTCAACCTATTGTTGGTTGGAGATTGCAACATATTGGCGCAACTTCAAGGAGTTAAGTCTTTTTAGAGATCAAGTTCTTATTATCATTTTCCTTCTTTCCCCCAAGGATTTATTTAAGACTCATAAGGAAATGTTTTTGCCTTACTGCAAACTATTAGGCCCCTATAATACTAGTGATTCCCCTATTACTATTGTCATTGTATCCATTATTATTATTATTATGCCCCTATTGTCCCCATATTGTTATTAGTATGCCCCATAGAAACCCACTATTGTTATTTTTGTGCCCTTGTGTTATTACTATTATGTTGGCTTGATTATATTGTAATCCCTTAGACTCCTATATATAGAAGGAAGGTTTAGCCATTTGTATCATCCAAGAATTATTCATTTGTGTAATGTAAAGGAGGTTTCCCCCTCGAAGAGGTTGAATTCTAAGGCATTGATCTATATTTTCTATCTTTTTGTGAGCTGGTTTCCTAACATTTGTATCAGAGCTTTGGATTCTAGGGTTTCACTGCTCGAAACATGTCATTGTGGCATTTTCATTATAACTTTTTTCTCCAAAGTTTCAGAAGCTACAAAAAAAACCCATTTGAGCTAAAATCGTTCTGAACTTCAAGTTTGAATTTCAGAGCTTTTGTCGCTATATTTGTGGAGATATGATCTGAGGCAGTTAGGGTGTTTGCAGACTCCTGAATTACATGCCAAACAGGTGACCTAGGGAAAATCACCATAACTTTGGTTTTGAGCATCAAATTAAAATTTCGTCAGACATTTCAAAAAGAGGACAGCCTGTAGTTTACTATGTATCAGTTTTAGTTATTGAGGTAGAAACAATGTGGCACGTCGTACAAGTTCACTCTATTGAACTAGTCTATAATCAGGTCATCGTGGAAGATTTGGCATAACTCTTCCTTCGATAATCCAATCGTGATAAGACTTATGTAGTTAGAAAGAGGACTCAAAGGGATACTACAGGAAAATATTTCAGATATTCAAGGTCCACAATTACATATATACAACTGATTCAATATCGAGCTCTTACAAAGTGAAAAAAAAGGTGTGTAGTTTTTTTTAATTTTGTATAAGATTGGTTTGAAAAATTAGTTTGAAGCAATTCAAAGGGAATAGTGAAGAATTATTAGCATTAATTAATGCCCAGAAGAAAGAAATTGGAAACACCTAGTAAGAAACCTGAAAGCTCTAGCATGACTCATGAAGAAGAGGAAGAAATGCAACATGATATATCAAAATCACAAGACCAAGTACAACAAATTTCACTCTCACTAAAGGTAAATGAAGGCAAGATGAATGGCGTGGAAGCTAATATGAATGGCATGAAAGTTAAGAAGGATGGTGTGGAAGCTAATATGAATTGCATGCAAGTTAAGATGGATGGCGTGGAAGCTAAGATGAATGGCATGGAAGCTAAGATGAATGGCATGGATGATAATATGGAAGAATTGAAGATAAAGTTGAATAAGTTGCTACAAGAAATGGTCACTAATGGTGAAAGGGTAGTAAAGGAAACTCATGATAAGAACAAAAGAAATGTTAATCATGATTTCATAGACTCTAATGTTGGATTGAAGACCCACCATGTTCCAAAAGTGATATGAGAAAGTTTGATGGCAAGGATCCCAGAACATGGACACTACAGATGGAGCAATTTTTCGATCTCTATAATGTGCAAAACACACAAAAGGTATGTATTGCAACTTTATATTTGGAAACAAATCAGTTTGTATGGTATCTATGGCTTTGCTCTCGTAAACAAATTGTCACTTGCACAATTTTTACGGAAGAAATGGTACCACATTATGAGGATACAAAAAGAAACACCTTTTTTAGCCAATTGATAAATCTCAAACAAAAGGGTTCAATGATGAAGCACATTGAGGACTTCCAAAAATTGAACATAACGGTAAAAGATATTCCAGAGGAGCATAGGATTGATGTGCTCATAGGGACTTTAAAGGATAATATCCAACATGAGGTTCGCCTTTGGGAACCTGATTCATTGGATAAGGCATTCAAGTTAGCAAGAAAAATGGAAAGAAAAATTATGGCAACCAGGAAGCCTACCACTCACAACTATAAAAATGGAAGTGTTGTTGCCCCTAGCCTTCCACAACCTACA
>APFE030191489.1:22542-47016 GCA_000404065.3 Pinus taeda
AAAAAAGAGAAAAAGGGCTTTGTTACAGTTGTGATAGCAAATACACTAAAGGTCATAAGTGTGTTGAGAAGAAATTATTCTACATAGATTGTGAAGAGGATATACTCCAGGAACAAACCCTAGATAAAAAAGAAATGAATCCAACCATATCTTGTAATGCATTGGCTAGAATTACCACTCCTCAAACTATCAAGATACAAGGGCATATAAAGAAGAAAAAGGTAATAGTGTTGATTGATTTGGGAAGTACCCATAATTTTATACATTGTAAGATAACGAAGGAATTGAATTGCTTCATATATCCAGCACCAGAGTGTCTAGTGATGGTTGCAAGTGGAGGAACCATAAATTTATCTAGAAAGTGCCATAATATCAATCTATCCATGGGAGAATATGTATTGAATAGCCCAATGCTTTCCATTCCAATGGGTGGTGTTGATGCTGTACTAGGAATCCAATGACTACAATCCTTGGGTATGATAGCTTTTAATTTTCAAGAACTTTTCATGAAATTTTGAGTGGAAGGAAAGGAAGTTGACTTAAGGGGTATTGTAGCGAAACCGAGAAAGATAATCAACTTTGACAGTATGACAAAGCTTCTAAAGAAGGAACAACGAGGTGTAATTGCACAGTTGTGTTCGCTAGAGGTTCCCATATCGAAATCATCTATTTTTCCAAATCTCCAAAAAGTCTTAGACAATCATTCGAAGGTATTTGAGACTCCCAAAGGTCTCCCACCTATTCATGATCATGATCATGCTATTCATTTGATTCCAAGAAGAGTTCCTCCAAACATCAGGCCGTACAGATATCCCTATGCCCAAAAGAGTGAAATTGAATGTATGGTTGTATAAATGCTAGAGGCTGGTATAATTCAACCTAGTCAAAGTTCTTTCTCTGCTCCAGTAGTATTGGTGCACAAGAAGGATGGATCATGGTGCATGTGTCTGGATTATAAGGAGCTCAAAAAGCTCACTATTGAAGATAAATTTCTCATTCCTGTCATTGATGAATTATTGAATGAATTGCATGGATCAATTTAATTAACCAAGTTGGATCTTTGTTCAGGATATTATCAAATCAGAATGAAGACAGAAGACATTCTGAAAACAACATTTAGAACTCGTGAGGGTCATTATGAATTTTTGGTCATGCCTTTTAGCCTTACCAATGCACCTTCTACATTTCAAGGTTTGATGAATTCTTTCAAACCCTTCCTTAGAAAATTTGTGTTAGTATTTTTTGATGATATACTAATCTACAACAAGTCTTGGAAGGATCATGTTCAACATGTTGACAGGGTGCTCAAACTATTGGAGGAGAAACAATTATATGCAAAAATCTCCAAATGCTTCTTTGGAGTACAAGAGGTGGAATATCTTGGTCATATTGTATCTAATGAAGGTGTTAAGGTAGACCCTAGCAAAATTAAAGCCATTAAGGAATGGAAAATCCCCACATCCATAAAGCATCTACGAGGATTTCTCGGGTTGACAGGGTATTATTGCATGTTTGTTAAGAATTATGGAAGAATAACAACACCTATAACAACATTATTGAAGAAATATGCATTTTCATGGACTCCAGAAGCAACAAAGGCCTTCGAACATATTAAAGGGACAATGTGCCAAGCACCAGTCTTAGCTACACTGGACTTCACAAAAACCTTAACTGTGGAATGTGATGCTTCAGGAAATGGAGTTGGTGTTGTTTTAATGCAAGATGAAAGACCCATTGCTTTTGAAAGTTGTTCAATCAAAGGAAAGAATTTACACAAAGCTATTTATGAGAAGGAAATGTTGGCAATACTACATGCACTTAAGAAATGGTGACCCTACCTAATGGGTAGGCACTTCAAGGTAGAAACAGATCATGATAGTCTTAAATACTTTTTATAACAAAGATTATCCTCTAAAGAGCAACAAAAATGGGTCACAAAGATGTTGGGTTATGTCTTTGAAATCATCTACAAGAAAGGGAAGCAAAATGTTGTGGCAGATGCACTCTTAAGAAAGGATGAGGATGTGGAAGCATTGTTGTGCGCCATTTCTATTATCGAACTAGATTGGATAAACGAAGCAAGGGATGAATGGAATAATGATGAAGAAGTGTGGGCACTCATTCAAAAGTTACAACAAAATCCCAGTACATCTGATACATTTAGCTGGAAACACGATTCGTTATGGTACAAAGATCGCTTATACCTATGTCTGAATTCCCAACTCAAACAAAATATTCTTATGGAATTGCACACTTTTCCCTTAGGAGGGCACTCAATATTTTTAAAAACTTACCATAGGGTTAAGAAGGAATTTTTTTGGGATGGCCTTAAATTTGATATTCAAATGTTTGTGGTGGCATGTTTGGTTTTTCAACAAAATGAAGTTGAAACAATTAAGACCCCAAGTCTATTACAACATTTATTCATTCCAAGCCAACATTAGGGGGAGGTTTCAATGGATTTTATCACAAGTTTACCTAAGTCTGAAGGAAAGAGTGTCATCATGGTGGTAGTTGAAAAACTTACCAAGTATGCACACTTTTGTGCATTATCACATCCATTTAAAGCCAGTACAGTTACTACTGCATTTATGGAAACAATTCAAAAGCTACGTGGAAACCCAAAGATTGTTGTAAGCAACAGAGATCCCATTTTCACTGCAAATTTTTAGACATAATTATTTTCTTGTCTCGATACTCAGTTAGCTCATAGCTCATCTTATCATCCTCAATCTAATGGGAAAACTGAGATAGTAAACAAATATTTGGAAGGATATCTTTGTTGCTTTGTATCTGATAAAAAAACACAATGGGTCAAATGGTTGCCTCTGGTTGAATGGTGGTATAACACTTCTTTCCACACTACAGCAAAAATGACCCCATTTATGGCACTGTATGGATATCATCCACCATCCATCACATAATATTTGAGAGAAAATTCTAAGGTTCAAGCAGTGGAACATCACATCAAGCATCAACAAAAAATTCTCCAACTCTTAAAGGATAACCTCATGTTGGTGCAGAATGGAATGAAACAACAAGGAGATCAACATCGCAGTGAAAGGAGTTTTGATGTAGGTGACTAGGTATTCCTATGGCTACAACCATATAAACAAATGTCCCTCAAGCAAGCTAAGAAGGATAAAAAATTATCACCAAAGTATTATGGTCCATACAGGGTTTTGAAAAATATTGGTACTATGGCATACAAATTGGAGCCTCATGCAGCATCCTTAGTGCAGCCAGTTTTCCATGTTTCATGTTTAAAGAAGGTTATAGGTGAAAAGCTCCCAGTTCAAACAATATTACCATAACTTGATGAGGAAGGAAAAATGATATTGGAACTGGAAGAAACAAGAACTGAACAACTATGAAATTGATCAATTTCAAAGTATCTCATCAAGTGGAAGAACTTATTTATTGAAGTTTCCACATGGGAGAATGAGAATTTTATACAGAAGCATCTCGAACTACTCAAGCATTGAGGACAAAACGTTTTGGAAAGAGAGGGGCATGTTAGGTCTCTATAATACTAGTGAGTCCCCCATTACTATTGTCATTGTAGCCCTTATTGTTATTATTGTGCCCCTGTTGTCCCCATATTGTTATTAGTGTGCCCAATAGAAACCCACTATTGTTATTGTTGTGCCCTTATGTTATCATTGTTATGTTGGCTTGATTATATTGTGACCCCTTAGAGTCCTATATATAGAAGGGAGGTTTAGTCATTTGTATCATCCAATAATTGTTCATTTTTGTAATGTAAAGGACGTTGTCCCCTCGAAGAGGTTGAGTTATAAGGCGTTGATCTATTTTTTCTATATTTTTGTGAGTTGGTTTCATAACACTCTATGCCTCTGCAAGTTGCTCCATTATTTTCAGAGCATCCAAATCATCTAGGAACACCTTTTTCTAATTGTCATTTGGTATAATTTTGCCAAAGTTATGACAGAAATTGTTTCTCCTAGTAAACCTCTACTAAAAGTGGAGGAACTCTAGTTAGTCCCGCTATTTTTTGAGTTAGTGTTGAGTTTAGTGGTACCACTGATTTTTTTGTCGAATTAATATCAAGTTTAATTAACATTAATCTTGATTAATTAACGGATAACTACAGATTAGCGCATTAAGTGCACAGTTAAGCTAAACTGTTAGCTGGTGGCTTAAGTGGAGTGTTCACATGTCATGGCATAAAATGTTGTGGGTATGCTTAACTGTTAACCTCTAGTCTTCGTGTAGAGGTCACATGGTGGTGGATAATGCCAAGGTTATGAAAATAGGTTACAGTTTGTTGTATCCCTAATGGTTAGTGTTAACCATTAACCGTTAAATCTTATGGTATTCACATGGAGGGGGTTGGCTCCCTCCTAACCCCCAATCACCTAACTGTTTAACAACAAATACATTTGGAAATCAATACCAATTAAGAAACATGATGCAAGTGCAACAGTAATGTGTTTGGCTTGTTCAGAGGAGGTCGCAGGGTCGAACCCCGACGTCTCCATAAGAATTTTACTGTGTGCCGATATCGATCCTTTCAGGAGGGACACGTGGCACCTCATTGGCCCACCTTCAACCAAACAAAACTTGCCACATCACTGCACTCGTAAACCAATAAAACATGCCACTTGGAAAATCCAGATAGGCCATTGACCAACCTTGACTTTTTACAGTCACCTACCATGTCAGCAGTCCATACTATTGATTGTGCAGTGACTGTACATTTTTTTTAAAAATTCGTATGTTTGGCAAAGTGGTCAGTGGGCTCTATCTTCCTCATACGAACTTCCTTTTCAACGAAATGAGTTGCGTTGAGATCATTTTTTCGAGACGTATGTGGTCGTTCAGGTTTCGAGCTATTTTAAGAACTTTTATTTTTGAGCGAATTTTTACCCCTAATCTAGATTCTGATCACTTAATGATTTGCTTCTCTTCCATCTAACACTACATTTATTCTTGGAGTATTACATGTTGCATTATTTACTCTTTATTATTCTTGAATTTTATTCAATATTGTCTTCTTCTTCAGGGGATTCTATGGATAATCCCTCCACAATTGGTTTTCACAAAAACCCTAACACTTAATGGGAGGTATTATAGATTCACTAAAACCATTATTTTTTACAATAATTCCTCCTTGGTGTCCAATATTTTTCTGTTAGCTAGAATTTCTATTGAATTTCTAGCTAGCTTTTTGGAAAAGTGGGTTTCTTAAAACCCTTTTTCTTACTGCTAAACTTTTCTAGGTTCTTGGATATCCAACCTTTATAATTTTCTCTTTTTTATCTACTCTGATTCAAACATATTTTTTCTTTTCTGATAGCCTCGTCCATAGATTTGGGCTGATCAAATTATATTCTTCCTTTGTATGAGAGAGGTAGACAACTCATAAATATCTAGATATTTTCTTTTTCTTCCTTCAAGTAAGGTACATACCTCAATAGACTCATAAATTTGTTAACAAACTCATTCATGGTGAGATGTCCCAACTTAAACTCATGAAATTCCCTAGCCTTTTCATTAAATTACCTTTTAGTCAAGTACTTTTTCTTCAAATCCTCTTTGAAGAACTTCCAAGTCAGACTCTTTCCCCTTATTCATTTGAAAACTTTATTTTCTTCCCACCATAAGGTTTCCTTACCAGTTAATTGGTTTGTGGCCAACCTTGCCTTAAGATTACTTGGATATTTGTACACTTCAAAATATTTAGGCATGTTGAGATCCATGCTTTCCACCTTGTTCAATTTCACCATCAAAATAGGGGGCTCTGATCTTCTTAAATTCTCCCTGTAATTAAGAAGATGACTTCATTTTTCTAGATGAGGAAATAATACTATTTAATTTCTATTCATCTTGGCTGCTAGATTTATGAGTTTCAATGTTAGTGGATTTTTTGTATAATACCTTCTTATAGTACTAATATATCTACTTCTATATCTCTTCTTATGAGTATTTTTACTATATTTTTCCTTCTAAAACTTTATTAAAATATATCCATTAATTTCTTCTTGTTCTTCTTTTGTTTTGACCAACCTTTCCCAATTTACTTTAATATCCTATAAATTAGTTTTTAGATTTCTTATTACTTGCAACAGTTCAAGATTTGGCTATTATGTATGGTTGGTTCCTCCACCAACCATTTTTAGGTCCCTATAATACTAGTGTAGCCCCCTTATTTTTATTGTTAATGTAATCCCCTTATTGTTATTGTTGTTCCCATGTAGCCCCCATAATGTTATTTTTGTTCCCCATAGAAGCCCACTATTTTTATTTTTGTTCCCTTACATTATTATTGTTATGTAGACCCCTTGGACTCCTATATATACAAAGGAGGTCTTGTCATTTTTATAACCCAAGAATTGTTCATTTATGTAATTTAAAGGATGTTTCCCCCTCAAAGAGGATGATTTTTAAGTTATTGATTTATCTATTCTTCTATTTTGTGAGTTAGTTGCATAACATTTTGTATCACAACTTTGGATTCTACAATTTTGCTATTCCAAATAGGTCATCTTGGAATTTTCACTATAATATGTTTTCTACAAAGATTTAGAATTTGAAATTTGCAACCTCATAGAGCCGAAATCATGATGAACTTTGTGTTGAAATTTCAGATCTTGTTTCGCTACACTTTCTGAGATATGGTCCAAATAAGTTAGGGTTTTTTCATGCTCCAGAATTTAGTCTCAAACAAGTGACTGAGGGAAAATCGTCATAATTTTCTATTCAAGAATCGAATTTGAATTTTGTAAAATGTGACCAAAATTTCACATACTCTAGTATTTCGTGTATCAATTTTAGGTCCAAAGGTTGAAACAATGACACGTGGAACTCCGTACAATTAACTCTACTAAACTAGTCCATAATTAGTTCATCATGGGATATTGGACATAACTTTAACTTGAAAGATCCAAATTTGGTCTTCCTTGTGGCATTTGAAATAATACACATATGGCTACTATAGGACCAGATTTCGAATATTAGAGAGTAGAAATTACAAAGATACAATAGTTCCAATATCTAGATCCAAAAAGAAAAGAAAAAAGGTTTGTATATTTTTTTAATTTTCATAACTTTTTCTTGAAGAATCAATTTGAAGTGATTCAGATGGCATACAAAAGCATAGATATCATTATTTCATTCCAGTATGCGTAAAAACAAAATTACACACCCACTAAGCAACCCGAAATCTCTAATATGATGCATGAAGAAGAGGAAGAAATGCAACATGATATATCAAAGTTATAGGACCAAGTGCAAAAAATTTCAAGAGAAACCAAAAATGAATTGTGAGTGATGAATGTTAAGATAGACAGTTTAGGGAAAAAATTGAAAGGAAACATGGATGGTTTAAAAGGGGATATGGACGTTGACTCTGATGTGTCCACTCCCTCGCATTTCCACCCTGGATGGATGTTTACTCTGACGTGTCCACCAACTCGGCCCTAATACGAGCCACCATGGAAGAAAAATCACTTCTCATGGGCCCACGCTCATTGGATGCATGGCGTACTACACTTGGGGACGACTGGGTGCCAAATGTCGATTTATCGCCACATTCAGTGCAGGGTGCAGAAATACATTTCATGAATGTCGTCATAAACATCGATCTATGAAAACCACTCCACCACCCCTGCTTCTGGCTCTAGACAAAGCCACCCTAGTTAACCGCATAAACATCTTACAGAAGCGTGCTTTAGTTAGCCATTAGTATTTCCCGGCAATGGAGGACACTGAGATTAGGAATTGGTTAGGAAAGAAGTGGAAAACTATTCTTGGATACTTTCCTACTATGGTCAGATTAATGAAAGGCTAGTATAGTTTTCACATTCTCAGCCAAGAGGACCTTGAGAAAATCAAATCCATTCCATGGGTTCATGGAAAAATATTTCTAGCCTTGCATAATTGGTACATAGGATATAATCCTTTGCACAATACACCCATCAATAAATTGATATGGGTTAAATTACCCGACCTGCTGATTGAACTATGGACCAAACAGGCTCTAATGGACATAGGGAACGCCATTGGAAAATTTGTCTATGTGGACCCAAGATGCTCTGGTGCATAGGACAAGAGAGTAGGTTGGATTCCCATTGAGAAGGAATATCGTGGAAGATTTCTTGATCACATCAAATTCCATTAGGAAGATAGTAATCTCCATCAAAGAGTGGATTACTGGAGAGTTCCTTTTTGTTGCTCTTTCTGTCACTAAGCAAGGCACCTACGTGATCAATGTCCACTTTGACCTAGAGGTCACCTACATGGACGGAAATGCTACAACGCCTCCAGACTGTCCAATTGAGATAGGGAATGTCGAAGCATAAAGGGTCAGAAGTTTGCTTCATAGAATCAGAATATGCCTCATCTAGGGATGCTTCGGAAAAAAATTATCATCACCCACTTGCTTTTGTCTCTCTGGTATAATCTCCAGTATTTGTTCCATCCTCCCCAAATATCTCTGATAAGTCAGACTTTTCCATTACCTGGCAGTCCTGCTCACTTTAATTGCCTACCTCCTTTGGTACCAACCCCCTATTAAGAAATTCCAGCTCCTTTTCCGCTTTCACACCCCTATCATAACATTCCATCCACTTCGCATGTCACATATGTACCCTATCCTACTCCTATTCCACCTCATCTTCAATCCAACGACAAAGGACCCTACCTCAGAGTCACCCCCCCCCAACTCACCTACTGCATCTCCTACAAATTCTGTCAGAAGTGACCTGGACTTCCTTTTACAAAGAAATACCCTAGACCTACATTATCTCACTATCCATAAGCCTAGGGACTCTACCTCCCCACATATCAAACCTACCTTAGCAGGAAACATTACTTTCCATCGGAAGCAAAACCGAGGTATTTGACATTTCTGGGGACGAAATAAAAATATGTCATCCGCCTCTCCAGTGGATTGTTTCTTTGTTGATGTTCCAACTGCAGATTTTTCTTCCTTTGGGTCCCTTAGAGCATGACAGCCTAATGATCTTCTCCCATGATCCACACCATATCCCTAAACATCCGGGGTTTGGGGGCTGGCCCAAAATATTTAGCTCTCAAGAACCTACTCTTATCACTTCACCCATATATCATTCTCATACAGGAATCTATGCATAATGTCACACAGGTCGTTCTATACTTTCCAAAAATGTTTCCGACTTGGTACATTTCTGCAACTGCTTCTTCTGCCTCTCATGTATCTCACTGCAATGGAGGAAAATAGGTATCCGTATGGGCATTTCCTTTAAATTCAACTGATCTTGGTTGGAAGATCCGGATTTCAATAAGCTTGTTCTGGACACCTGGGGTCGACAAACTCTTCCTGATACTCCCGAAATGATTAATCTCCTTGACAAGTTGGATTCCCTTCATGGGAATGTTAAGCTCTAGCAGAAATAGAAGAAAAAGGACCTCAAGAAAGAACTCGTTGATATACAAAATGAAATGGACCATATCCTGACTAAAGTGTCCTCCCACTGCCTTCCTGTGAAGATTCGGCTCCGAATACATGCACTTGAACTTTGTAAGAAAAGCATTCTTTCTATTGAGGAATCTACATGGAGACTAAAAAGCAGGGGGACCTGGATAAAGGAGGGCAACTGCAATACTAAATTCTTTCACTGGTATGCAAATCATTACCGAAAACATAAACTCCATCTAGGAGATTATGGAACACAAGAAGGTATTTGTAATGTTGTTGCTCATCACTTTTAGAAGGCATATGACAGAAATGATAATAAAATGGTGGAGGATCTAATTTGGGGGATAGAGCCTTATCCCACTATGTATAAGGATGAACAAAACTAAGACTTCTACAAGGAATTCATGGAGGAAGAACTTATGAATGTGCTAAAATCTTTTAAGAGTGATAAATGTCCGGGTCCTGGTGGATGGACGATTGAACTCTTTACACATTTTTTTGAACTTTTTGAAAAAGATATTCTGAGCATGGTGGAGGAATCTAGGTCCATGGGAAAAATACATCAACACATCACTTCTACATATATTTCTCTCATTCCATATAACAACAATGCAAAAAAAAAATTCTCGGAATTCAAGTCTATTTCCCTGTGCAACATTACATACAAAATCATTTCAAAGACTATTGCACGCAGAATGCGAAATATTCTTTCGCAGTATATCTCTCCAGAACAACATGGATTTCTCCAAAACGGGCTCATCCATGATGTTGTTGCAAACACGCAGGAGTGTATGCATTCAATCCACGCCAAGAAACTAAATGTAGCTATTTTCCAAATTGACCTAAGGAAGGCATACGACTACCTGGATTGGGGCTTCCTTAGGAGCGTCCTTATCAAAATTGGACTAAGACCTAGATGTATAGATTGGATAATAGCGTGTGGACAATGTAAATTATGCTATCATAATAAATGGTTATCCAACAAAATATTTTCGGGCTACTCAGGGTCTGTAGCAAGGATGCTCACTCTCCCCCCTTCTCTTCATTCTCGTAATGGATAGCCTAAGTTTGCACATAAAAAGAACGGTTCTGGAGGAACATCTCTGACCACTGAAGATGGAAAACAACATCAGAATCTCCCACAGTCTTTTTGTTGATGGCATTCTGATCCTGGGTATGATCTGTCATTTTTCCTTGTTATGTCTCTTTAATATTTTCAACAAATTTGCAAATGCTGTAGGATTGCACATAAATAATAACAAATCTATAATATATCATGGAAATTGCGACATGGAGGTTATCACATATATAGAAGGTTTATTTGGCATCAAGGCAATGTCTATTCAAAAGGAATGAAATACCTTGGATATCGCTTAAAATCCTATTGCTACAAAATTGTTGATTGGCAATGGATTATTGATTGTTTATTCAAAAGGATATCAGGGTGGGAGTTCAGACGCCTTTCACTGGGGGGGCGAGTTGTCCTCACGCAAGTAGTATTAGCACAGATGGGGGTTTATTGGGCTCATTTATATCACATCCCTGCATCCATTTTTAATGAGATAAACTGCCTAACAACAAACTTCATCTGGGGGGGAACCATGAAAGGAAAAAATATCATCTGACCAAACTATCCAACATTGCTTTCCCTAAGGAATTGGGGGGATGGGGGATTATGGATCTTCGTAGATTTGGTGGAGCATTATTGATGAAATATTTATGGAGTGGTTTATTTGTGGATGGTTCCTGGAGTAAAATAATTCATCACAAATACCTCACAGATAAAGATTTCAGGTTTTGGTACAGAAAGAGCACCATAGGCATCAAGTAGGGATCTGCCATTTGGAAAAGTTTTGTAAAATGGATAAAATCTTCTTTCAACAACATGCATGGAAATTTCAAACTAGGAATTATATTCTCATTGTTGTTGACCCAATCCTTGGTGCTAGGGAGGAATGTTCCATCCCCGAGAACATCAAAAATCACCTAAATGGACATGACATTTATTTATGGGGTCAAGCCATAAGTGATTGGCAAGGTCCACTTCCCATTTGGAAAGAGGCTCACTCTCTTGGCCTTAATTTCCATATGGATCTAATGTGGAACAAGATTATAGCTACTATCAAACACATCAGCATCTGCCGCACAGGTTCCTGAGACTCAATCACTTGGAAAGGAAAAATGACATCTGACAATATCATTGTTGCTGATACGTATTCTACTCTTTCCATGTTGACGACATTGCAAGTAGAACTACAATTCCCTTTTGCCTTTTGGAAAACAAAAATTCCAAATAAAATCATCATCTTCTCATGGCTGGTTTTCCACAATAAGAATCTGATCTGTGAGAACCTACAAAAAAGACAATGGCATGGGCTGAGTATATGCTCTATTTTTAAAAGTGACACTGAAAACAACAATCATATTTTCCTTCATTGTCGACATATTGTTCAGGTATGGAAGAAACTGTCTAAAATTTTTGGCTTTCAGTATATCCTTCATTCCTCTATCAAGGAGTCCCTAAAATGGCGGAGCACTCAGAAGTCCTCCTGGAGAGCCATTCCAGTATTTATTTTATGGGCCATCTGGAACTGGTGAAACAAGTATCTTTTTCAAAACTCAATGGAGGATTTCCATCAAGTCACTGATAGAATCATATATGATTTCTTTATTTTCTCTTTACAATCCACTCATCCCAGCAACAACCCGCACATGCATAACAATACACAGTTTTTGTATCCGGCCGGTTTTTTTGACAGAGAAGCACAAAGGGATTCTTGTGCATGTGGTGTTTGGATTACTATATCAGCTGAACTATCCTACAGGATCTTCTAGAACGGAGGCTACAACACCAACAACAAGGTGAAGGCAATAGCTCTATGGGGCCTCTTGTGGTTCAACAACTTTCTTAATATTCCTTATTAGCACATATACGGGGAGACTCGAAGATCATTATTGATCAAGTATTGGGTAAAGCCTCCATCAACACTCCTATGCTAAAAGGATGGATAAAGAGGATAAAGCTCCTTTGGCAGCTTCAGGAAGGTTCCACAATCCAACATATCGACAGATCCCAAAACATGGAATCAGATAGTTTATCAAAAGAAGGATTGCTTGGAATGTCTAGTAAATGGTATTTAGAGATCACCTCGGAGCACAATACATATGATATGGGGGACTTCCTATTTCCGGGTTAAATCTAAACCTCCCTCTTTTTCTGCAAATTTTGTATATGTTTCTTTTTGTTTCTGTATATGTCACTTTTTGATTTTTTACTCTGAACAATATATGCAATTTTGTCTTACAAAAGGGGATGTTCCCTCTGCCCTAGATACTAAATAATATTTGCACTTAGGGTGATATGATCTTTTTTATGGTCAATATATATTTCAGTTTGATACCTCACCTTTTCTCCTCTTATGAAAGATGGATTACAAGGCTCCAATCATCTTGAGAATGATATGTATGATATCTATTATGTGCATTTTCCTCAGTTAATATAATATACAACTTTTTTCTTACTAAAAAAAAAAAAAAAATCTTTCTTTCCTACCATGTAATAACTATTATGTATTGAATAATTAAGTGATTAAGATTTTTGTGTAACAATCCAATGGTTGTGATTTGGTTATGGTTTTTAAGGTGAGTTAATGACCTCTGGAGTTTCTTTTGAGGTTCTCAAACAAAATCTCTTTCTCTAAGTTTCTTTCTCTGTTGTGTCGATTTTTGAGGCTAGGGTTTCGTTGATTTCATTATGGCGCATGATAATCACTGCCTAGCCTTGTAACATGTGTACGTAAATGACCTCTCTGTATGTATAACTTACACTTG
Organism: Pinus taeda; assembly: GCA_000404065.3. Lineage (NCBI taxonomy): Eukaryota > Viridiplantae > Streptophyta > Pinopsida > Pinales > Pinaceae > Pinus > Pinus taeda. The sequence continues at coordinate 35,795 of APFE030191489.1, forward strand.
TTGAATAATGGCGATTGACTTTGTAATCTGTCAATTTGGAGGGTTTACTTATTCATTGAACTTTGGAATTTATTCTCCAAGGTAACTTTTTCTACCTTATAAATTTTCCATTCTTTGTTTTGGTAGCAAGGTATTCTAGTCTCATTCCTAGTGTTTCTTGTAGGTTAGTGCAAAGAGTAATTCAACATTATTTTAGTCTAAAGGGTAAGTAAAGTTCATTATACCCAAAATCGTTTTTTTTATTGTTTATCAAAATAATATTTTTTCCATGTATAGCTTGCATCATCTATATTTCCTATGTGCACTGTAGACATATCGATTGTAGTTATAAATTTTGTTTTTCTTTCTTCAAAGATGGAATTAGGGTTCCTAACTTTATTTGTACACTCCTTCGATTTTAATAATTTAAATCCTTCCAGCTATATGCCCAACATTTCTATTTTGTTTTTTTAGAATGTCTTCAAAGGTGTTCTCCTCCTTCGTTGTTAATATATCACTTTTAATTTCAGGGTTTTGGTTTATGTGTAATTGTGGCATTCTTTTCTCATTTATTCAACATTCATATAGTTATGTTTATAATAGAATTACAAATACTGCATAGGTATTCTTGAATTATATTTTCCTTATTCGTTGTCTATATTCCTAGCATATTATAGAAAAATTTATTTTCAATACTAATGACTTTATTATCCTATGCTTCTAGTAAATATTTACTTTTGTTATCTGCCTATAATTTATTACTTGTACAAAGCTTTCTAGGAAAATTTATTCTACCTACTTTTCATAGATTGTGTTTTGGTATTGTATATTGTTTATAAAAATTTCCTCCCAAACTTATTTTATGCATAGGGTTTCATTTTTTTTCATCTTACCTCTCTTTTGTTGACTATTAGACACAATAAATTGTAAATTTCTTTTTGATAGATGAAATTTTAGAGTGAACATATATCTAGTCATGTCTTAAAACTCTTTCTTGTCATTTGTCCTTCTGATATTGTACTTAAGTAATATTTTTCTTCAATTCAATCATTCATACTAAACACGAATGAGTTTATTGTTTGTGTTTTTTTCTTTTTATTTTTTCCAGGTATTTCTCTCCTTGAACTTGCTCAAATGCTAGAGACATTTACTAGAATTTCGAATTATTAGACATAAAAATAAGTTGTGTTTCCTTTCCCAAGTTGGAATTACCACACAACTCTTTGGCTTCTTATTTGTATGGAGAGATTCGTCCACTCCTGACATCATTTATTTATTTTTCAAAAATTTTCTTGGCATGTTTCATAGTTGAAGGGATATCATAATCATCTCTCATCATTTGTTTTTGTTGAACTGGGCTGAATTTTGCATATTGACTATATAATTATATAAATGGTTGAAAAGGGAGCTTATTAATTAAGTCCCAATTTATTTGCACTGTTTTGGTTTTGTATATATGTGTTTTTATTTCCTTTCCTAAAAAAATTAAGTGATATCATAACTACAATGTTCTTGATTCTTATGGGTGGTTAAATTGTTATTTAACTTGTTAAATTGTTATTTAACTTCTAAATTTGACAATTATATGATATTCAAAGGAAATGACTTTAATGGTGAAATATGTATATATAATTAATAACACACAATTTCATATTCAAGTTTCTTTTTCTTATCATTTATCATACTTCCCACTTTGATATTCAATCTCTTTTACTTTCTTATTTACAATATTGTTTAGAGGCTCTATCAAATGCATGTTTTGTTTGTACTACCACACGGTTTCCCTTATTTTATTCTATTGTCAATGTATACTTAAATACTTTATGGATTCCTTTCGTCTAAGCAACCTGAGGGACATAAGAAACCTGAGGGACATACTCATATTTAGTACAATTCATATGAGCATATCCCCACTATATACTTACCCAATTATTTTTTGAGAATTCGAAGTTCCTGTAATTTAATTAAAGGAAAACTATATTTTTTTAATTATTCAAAAATAGTTTACTCGTCTAATTCAAAGTAAAGAATTATATGGTGCTTATAAAATAAGCATTCTGTTTTTTTTAATATTTCATCTCAAACTCTCACTGTATCCTACACAGTGTACACAAACACTTTCCAAACAACCTTTTCGGAATTATACACTAAGCAGAATCAAACTATAATATCTGTAATTAAAGATATTTGATTTTTCTTTTATACCTTTTTCTTTCAACCAGTTTTAATACTAAAAACCAATTGTAATTGAAAATACTCCAACAATAATCAAATAGTCGATTTTTGTTGTTGGTACTATACAAAATAATTCCATTCTGAACCAGATAAAAAAAAATCAATTTCTACTTATAAAAGGATAATTTTAGAAACAAAAACTTGTAGTCTCTTTTCCTTAGTGTAAATTATAGATTAAGTACATTGGCTCCTCCCAACCTTGACACAACTTTTGCTGGTCCCCTCAAACAAATTAGTCCGGCAATTCTTTTTTTTTTTGGTCTCTCATCACTATTTCTATTCACTCTTTGTTATTTTTCTTTTCAGAAAAAGAATTGAGACAAAAATAGGATAACCTCTTAGATAAAAATACATCTACCAGTTTTGGGTGGTTATTAACTACCTCCACCTCACCACTAGGTGGCACATAATTAATTGCTCATTTATGAGCCTTTGTTCCCCACTTTTGAAGGCATCCTCTGTCTTCTTAGAAACATTAAATTGATGAAGAATTGAAAAATAAATCCAATCACCTAGATTGGATTCCTAGAACTTGATGAATAATAATAATTTCTAAAAAAATAAAATTGCACCAATTTTCTCTTTCACTCATTTGTAGTTTACTACTTATTACTATTCATAAAATAAAATATAAATATATCTTTACAACAATAATTATACATTAACCATCATTACTAACACTATTGATAATTAAATATGTCTCTTTTTCTAATGTAACATACTTAACTTAAAAATCCAACTTATATACAAATAATTATACTAAATTTTTTACCTTTAAAAGTATAACACTATAATACAAAATTTAATGTTAACATAAAACTCATATAAAACTTAACGGAATCTTTTTGTCATATCTAAACATACCATCAATAACTAATAAATCTTTAGGCATATTTTTATATCAATATTATCTTAAAATATTAATAATAATAAAGTATATAAATATATATATGGTGAAACAAGTTAACCATACCCACTTTTTAAACTTAATTCGAACAATATTCTAGACACATATCTTATAATGAAAAATATTCACCTTAAACATATCATTTTCATTCACATGATCATTTGCCATGTCACCCTCAACTTCAATTACAACTCTGTTTAAAAGTGAGTGGAAATTGGCACTTTTGACCTTAAATTTTGTCAACCTCAAATTCATACAATTTTCTTGGCTTTTGCTTATCCTATGAGCATGCATCATAGACCTATGCTGAGGCAATAATTATGTTTAAGCACAACGATATTATTAAATTTTCAACGATTATGACTATGCACAAATCCTTTCCATCTCATTAGGGATATTTTTCCGTTGAATTTCAAGATAATCATATATTTCTTCTTACCAATTATAGCAACGATTTCTATTCAACAAATACTATAATAAACATAAGTATAGTGACAATATAGCAACAATTTCCTGCATATGGGCCATGGGCCATGTTATTACTTAAAAAAATACTATAATAAACCTAAGTATAGTGACAAAAGAAGACACTGCAATCAATAAGGCTAAATGCATGTATTTATCCTAACATTTTCATTCACAATGCATGACTGGACTTGTGCCCAATTTCTCACCATATTGCATCTTCCTTTATGTGAAATTCCTATCTTAAAGATGCAAAATACATGGATTCGTTCATTCAATTGATGATGGATTTGCCAATTAAAAAGTCATTATTGTGTACCATAAGACTTGTTAACAATGATTCATGCCTACCATAAAATTTGTTGGACCCATATTCAATGTGGAGTCCTTGTTCATGAATCTATTTAGGTTTTGAAATGATTTAAGTTGTTTGTCTAGTCACCTAGAGATTGAAGATAAAGTGTTCCATGCATTTTGTCAACCCTAAAATACAAAACACTTTAATATTTTGGATCAAATACCAAACGAAAACGCTGGGTTTTCATATCTTTCATTATTTTATTTATAATTATAATTAATTAGTGTTTTAAAATGTTAAAAAAATTAATAAATATATATATATATATATATATTAAAACATTAATAACGACTATATAGTTTCTATTCCAATTTTATAGAGTTTCTATTCCAATTTTATAAACATTCACAATTGTGGAATTAAAAAAAATAGTTATATATTTTCATATTGAATATCATATAAATATTAATTTTTTAACCCAATCAACCTTTGTGATTTCCAAAAATGTTGAAAATGTCAAAAAAAAATGTTGGTTTTAGATTTTATGAAGACATAATAAATAGGTAATAGATATATGGAAATTTAGACTTAAAAACTTAGATCAACATGTTGAAATAGAAACGACAACAATTTATGTTTATTACAATGAACAAAGAAAACATATGTTTGTTAATATTTATAATAAACAAACAATACATCAAAGTTATAATAAATCTAGAAATAAATAATAAATTGAATGATATATCTAATTTGTCAAATAAAATCATTAAGCACATCTTCTTTCAGTAATCACATCTCTTATGCTATATATAAAATTATTTGAATAAATTATCACAAGCTAATAAAAAACAATTTCTGACAAGTTCAAATGAAACAAGCTTCTTAGAAGGTCATAAAGAAAATCCAAAGCCCCTAACAATCATAAATCACACATTATTATTTTTTAGCTCTTATCAAAGAAGATAATAATATAATGTATTAATGTGCTCCACCGGCCTTTTATAAAATAAAAACAATGAGTTACAAGTAAGGTAAAACATTGACCCCACCAAGTCCACAAATGGAAGAATGGGTCCATAAATGGAGCACTCTACTTGTCACAAGTTATTAAAAAATGCCCACAAGTCCAAACTTCTTGTCTCCACATATTTTTTCTCTATTGAAGTGTGTTCTCCTAGTTTAGGTGATAAAATAGATGAAAAGTAGGTAATAAAGAAAACACCCTCACAATACCTTTCTTGAATTGATGCACCCACTTACAACAAGATTCAAACAATCTTCACCCAAAATGTAAACTAACACTTCTAATAACCATATTTATGCCATCATACTATCAATGGAAATGACCATGTAGGTTTGAAATTACGGCCTAGTAATTTAAGATAATTGCATCTTTAAGTGTATTCTCATGAGTAACATCTTAAGGAAAGTAATAAGCATCCGAAGAGTTATTTGTATCGTTAAAAATTCAACCACCTAGGAAGTTTACAGATTTTAATTAAAGAAATCCTAAACTAGTGTTAGCCTCACTAAATATATATAATTCATGACTTATAAGTCCCTTTCACATCTCAAATATAGGCCAAACCTCAAGTTTCCACCACATAGTTACATGGATGTTCCTTCCAGTGATTTCCATATCGGTGACACAACCGTCACATTTAGTAGTCACATGATCATATCAAGATTCTCTTAAAGATTACACCACCATTTGTTTTACTAGGCACATGATCATGTGAATATTCTCCTAATAAATACACCATACCTTTCACCATATGGTTTACACATTTCCATGATGAATTAATACCCAAAGAGCCATAGATAATCCAAATTACGAAGGTAGATCTTGTCCCAATGTCCATTTTATCAATGGAAGGTTACTTAACCCTCCTTTTCACTAAATTTGACAATGGGAGCACATGTTATCCCATATAAGGATCTTTAATTCCAACTTGAACTAATTTAGCTTCTCACCTAGCTTCATCCTATGAACATAGGCCTCCCTCATGCATTTGATATAACAACTTGGAACTAAGATTATGTTGTTGATTTTTTTGTAAAAGGAGGAGAATTTTATGCCTCCATTCACACATCTTGATTTTGCTTACAGCTATGTTTCCCATTTATCTCTTTAAAGTTCAATAGCATAAGGGGAATTCCTACTAGGTTGTTTCCAAATTAAGTATAGCCTAATTGAGGAACAAAAATGACCTCCTATGGAGAAGGATTGGAGTTGACATCTATAAGCTTCTGCTTAGGTGATACATGTCATGTTTTATTTGCTTTGCATTGGATAATTGAAATAGTTTCTCTTCTTTTGCCTCCAAAGTTTTATTTGAATCATTTGAATTTATTGTTTGAATGGTATGTTAGTAATTATAGATGCATAGAGGTGGATTCAATCATAATTTTCTCTTATTTAATCGCATTTGTCTACACTCACTCAAAGTTGGTGAAGATAGGTTTTGACACACCTGTGCATGAAAACCCCATAAGCATATTTTTGAGATCCATATGGGATTTCAATGATATTTTTTAGGAATATTTAATTATTTTATTTGTGAGTTGTTAGTTTAAGAATTCATATATATCCTATATATAATATTATTCCCTTAATTATGAGTTATTGTTTTCAAATTTTCTTGTATTTTCCTTCTTAGGAAATGGTGCAAATGTTTTCCTTTGATATCCATAAGGTCCCAAAATGATATTTTTACCCACAATCACTTGTGTAATCTATTATTTCTTTTGTTGCATGACCATGTCATTATGGATTTCATAGTTAATGTGACAAAGTTCCTAGTATCTCAACATTGTTTTACACCTTAACAGTTTCCAATTGCATGAATATCACCTTAATTAAAGTTCGTGTGAAGAAGTTATGACTTTTGGAAGTTGACCTATCATATTGAACATTTTGATAATGAGTGAATGTCATGTAAACTTCTATTACTCACACATATTGAGCTATTCACATGTGGAATTTTAAGAAAAGTCTACAAGGACAAATAACCCTAATTTGAAGTTGAGGAATGTAAAATATCTAACCTTAACCCTTAGAGAGGGATATGAATACAAGTTAATGTTATACTACTAGGACATGATAGGGATCCATTTTTATTATATTGTTTATTGTTCCATAGCAAAGTAGATCTTTAGGAGTGGGGAATTGATGCATACACAGAAAGAGGAAAATATTGGTCTAGTCATACATGTTACATTTGTAATTGGAAACTCCATAATGAGTGCACTTCCTTTGTAATTTCATTTCATAGATGAGGATAAAAGACCATGGTAGAGGCATCATATTCTAGTTGGATGTTGTTAGGGTACATCTTGTGTCATTCTGTATATGGTATAGTATTTGATAAGATTCTTTCATTTTAGCTTTATTGTATTTCACTATTTTGTATGTTAATATATTGAAATATCGAATATAAATATTAATTAAAATACTACATAATAAGATATTTCATAACATTGTAAGATCTATCGTGGCTAATTGTTCCAATTGAATATACATGATAATCTACAAAATATGTTGGTATCAATTACAAAGCATCTTTCTTAGGGGTTTTATAGGAACTTGCTCAATCTAGTCAACGGCATAAGAAAGAAGTTTTAAAACCCTAGCCAAGTTAAATGACTACAAAAACAATCATTGGGATGAGTAGGATAAGATATTTTCAACGTTGAAAGAACAAGTCATTAACATCTCTCATGAAATGACCATCCTTGTGGTGGCTCTAGAGAACAATCTTGTATCATTCATAAATTTTGGTTGCTTTAACACAAATATGGTTCATAGAGGAAATTTGTGGATAATGAAGACAAAAATAAAGGATCTAAAAAAGGAGCTAGAAAAAGAGATGAAATTATAGTGCCATAATTTCTTCCTAATATCTATTTAAAGTGGAAGGGAAAGTGAACATCAAACCCTACGAAGTTGAGATTAATGTTGTTAAGTTGAATAAATAGTTGTAATATTTAAAAGTTTATTTTAGTGTTTATAGCATAAGAGAAGAGAAAGAAAAATAATTGTGTTGATAAAGTTAGGGGGGCATGCACAAACTCTGTGGGAAATTCCCAGAAATATACTTAGGTTTGACAATGATCCCCCAATAACTAATTAGTGCGAGGTGTTTAAAATCCTCATTGATTCCATGTTATACCCTATTCCATACAAAGAGGACTACTAGATCCCTTTTCATTACATTCAATAAAAAAAATATAAAGTGTGTAAGAGTACCTTGTGATTTTAGAAAATAATCCATTATGTCTGGTATATCTCCAAAGAACCTAGATGTACTCCTTAGGTATCTAGGAGGTCCACATTGTCATGGACAATGATGCTTCTTAAACTTATGATAGTTGACAAGGCTTGTGTGCAAGCATAATATCTATAGACTATGAATAATAAGGAAGGAAAACCAAGTGGTTCCAAGATAATGAACATTGAGATGCTTCTAGGGAAAGAAAAAGTGAAAATAAAAGGATAAGAAAACAATAGCCACTACACTGTAGTTCAAGGAGACAAATAACCCTATAGCCTCTGTAATGTTGATGGTTATACTAAGGATAAGTGTGGGGAGAGACACCTAGAGTTGAATTAAAAAAAACTACAAGAAGGATACCAGGAAGAACATGCTAACATGCTAACCAGGATTCATGCAACTAGATAGAGAGCAACTTAGTTGTAGGTGAAAATATTGCCTATAGTACAATGCAAAACAAAGAAATTTTTAAGGATTCATACTTATGTTGAAGTGTATAAACTTTCGCGAATATTGCTAATATTAGATTTCAAAAATAAAATGTTTGATGATATTTTTATAGAAATATTCAAATTTCTATAGATTTAATATAGTTCCTATAAAATTTTGGGGATTTAAAAAAAATGGAATTTGGAGAACCTTTTTAGGAAACATATGCAGAAAAATAGTCGATGGGAAAAAATTATCCCCTAAAATTTTTGTTGATGTAGAAGGAGGTTAATTTAAGCATCCTTCATTCCAAGGAAAAGGATGATATTACTAAACTCTTCCATATTAAGGTCTAGTCATGAAGAAAAATGTAGATAAAGAATCAACTGTATGACTATTTATTTCATATGAAAAACATATGGGCACTTCTTCACTTGGGTTCACCATCAATTTAAAGTGTTGTTTGGGAGTTCATGGAGAATATCTTCATTTTAACTTTATGAAGAAATTATAACCCTATTACAATTATTTTGATGACTATGACAAGTAAGTAAATGCTAAAGGTTGGATTTATAAAGATACCTTTCATCTCTCATTCTTCATATAAATTTCAATTTGTTTCCTTCTTATTCTTGAATGTTTAAGATTTTTTCCTTATCTTTCCTATTGTTGTTTAAATATCTTTATTAAAATATATATTTCTTAGTTCACATTTTAAATTATTTTACAATTAATTACAAAATATTATTATTATTTTTTAATAAAATATAAAATAATGATGGATGGTAACAATCACAAAAGAAAAGGGTTTGGAGTATACCCTAAAACTATATGTGCTTGGGTAAGAGTTAGTTTTCTTGTATTTGGAAGCTATTACTTTGGACTTATATGGGTTCATTTTTGGATTATCCTTTGCATTAGCCATCTGAAGCACGAAATAAAGAAAGATTGCATAAAAGTTTCATGATGCTTGTAAATGTTGATTAAGGTAATGGATTCAAACTATTGATGGGTGGTTCTTCTTATCAATCAAACATATTTAAAATCATACAAATGGCTTTATTCTATTGCTTGAGACCTACACAGAATCTTGATGGATAGAAACTACATTTTTCTTTTCATGGTCTCTCTTATTCTCACCTCTCATTAGAAAATTAAAGAGGGAAATAATTATTCTCACTTCTCATTGGCAAATTAAGGAGGGAAGACAATTATTCGCACGTCTCACTAGCAAATTAAAGGGGAAAGACAATCACAAAGTAATTAGAGAACATTTATTTATAATTTCTATAACCAAGTTTGAGCTCGTCATCATTGTCATATATGCATTAATGTTTATTTTTTTTTAAATCATATTTTATATTTTTGACATAAACTATGTATTGTTGAATGAAACGTGCATTATATAACGGAAATCGATTTATTTGATGCTAAAAAATTCTAAACCTTATGGGATTTAGTTAATGGAAATTGGTGACTTTTGACCTTAAATTTGCTTGGCTTTTGCTTATCCTATGACCAATGCTGAGGCAATAATTATGTTTATGCACAACGATATTATTAAATTTTCAACGATTATGATTATGCACAAATCCTTTCCGTTTCATTAGGGATATTTTTCCGTTGAATTTTAATATAACCTTTTTATCATAAATATAAGATAATCATATATTTATTCCTACCAATTATAGCAAAATTTCTTACATATGCGTCATGGGGCCATGCTATTATTTAAACAAATACTATAATAAACATTAGTGACAATATAGCAACAATTTCCTACATATGGGCCATGGGCCATGTTATTACTTAAACAAATACCATAATAAACATAAGTATAGTGACAAAAGAAGATAATCCAATGGATTCGTTCATTCAATTGATGATGGATTTGCCAATTAAAAAGTCATTATTGTGTACCATAAGACTTGTTAACACTGATTCATGCGTACCATAAAATTTGTTGGACCACATATTCAATGGGGAGTCCTTGTTCATGAATCTATTTAGGTTTTGAAATGATTTAAGTTGCTTGTCTAGTCACCTACAGATTGAAGATAAAGTGTTCCATGCATTTTTTCAAACCTAAAATACAAAACACTTTAATATTTTGGTATTTACCAAATGAAAAGGTGGATTTTCAATATTTTCATTAATTTTTATTTTTAACTATTATTAATTAGTGTTAAAGAAAATTTAACAAAAGTTATATACATTATACAATATGAACATATATATAAGGACTATGTAGTTATTATAAGAAGGTCATCAACCCCACCCTAGAAGATCAAAAGTATCTTTCTATTTTAACGAGCTCAAAGAAGAAAATTAATATAGCAAAGATTAGAACGAATTCTCATGAGCTCCATAGTGAAACAGGTCGTTGGGCAGTTCCTAAAACGCTATGGATGGAAATGATCTACCATATATGTGAGAATAGGAACATCGAGGATGAGAACCACTTCCTCTTAGAGTGCCCTGCGTACAACCACAATAAATCTCAGGTTCACAATCTTTGTTACAATACTAACCTTCCTAGCCTTTAACAATGTCAAAATTATAGTGAGCTTGGGAGGCTTCTCTCCAAGCTTTTTGAGCATAGAAATAAAATCTTAAATCAAGATAAATAATTTGT
>APFE030191489.1:49208-65532 GCA_000404065.3 Pinus taeda
TCATGTTTTATTTGCTTTGCATTGGATAATTGAAATAGTTTCTCTTCTTTTGCCTCCAAAGTTTTGTTTGAATCATTTGAATTCGTTGTATGAATGGTATGTTAGTAATTATACATGAATAGAGGTGGATTCAATCACAATTTTCTCTTATTTAATCGCATTTGTATACACTCACTCAAAGTTGGTGGAGATAGGTTTTGACACAACCGTGCATGAAAACCCCATAAGCATATTTTGAGATCCATATGGGCTTTCAAAGGATATTTTTAACAATATTTAATTATTTCCATTTTGTGAGTTAGTTTAAGAATTCATATATATCCTATATATAAGATTATTCCCTTAACTATGAGTTAATGTTTTCAAATTTTCTTGTATTTTCCTTCTTAGGAAATGGTGCAAATGTTTTCCTTTTATATTCATACAGTCCCAAAATGATATTTTTACCCACAATCACTTGTGTAATCTATTATTCCTTTTGTTGCATGACCGTTTCATTATGGATTTCATAGCTAATGTGACAAAGTTCCTAGTATCTCAACATTGTCGTACACCTTAAGGGTTTCCAATTGCATGAATATCACCTTAATTAAAGTTCGTGTGAAGAAGTTATGACTTTTGGAAGTTGACCTATCATATTGAACATTTTGATATTGAGTGAATGTCATGTAAACTTCTATTACTCACACACATTGAGCTATTCACATGTGGAATTTTAAGAAAAGTCTACAAGGTCAAATAACCCTAATTTGAAGTTGAGGCATGTAAAATATCTAACCATAACCCTTAGAGAGGGATATGAATACAAGTTAATGTTATACTACTAGGACAGGATAGGGTTCCATTTTTATTATATTGTTTGTTGTTCCATAGCAAAGTAGAGCTTTAGGAGTGGGGAATTGATGCATAACACAGAAAGAGGAAAATATTGGTGTAGTCATACATGCTACATTTGTAATTGGAAACTCCATAATGAGTTCACTTCCTTCACAATTTCATTTCATAGATGAGGATAAAAGACCATGTTAGAGGCATCATATTATAATTGGATGTTGTTAGGGTACATCTTGTGTCATTCTATGGATGGTATAATATTTGATAAGATTCGTTCATTTTAGCTTTATTGTATTTCACACTATTTTGTATGTTTATATATTAAAATATCAAATATAAATATAATTAAACTACATAATAATAGATTTCATAACATTGTAAGATCTATCATGACTAATTGTTCCAATGAATATCCATGATAGTCTACAAAATATGTTGGTATCAATTTTAAAGCATCTCTCTTAGGGGTTTTATAGGAACTTTCTCAATCAAGTTAATGGCATAAGAAAGAAGTTTTAAAACCCTGTCCAAGTTAGATGACTACAATAACAATCATTGGTATGAGTAGGATAATATATTTTCAAAGTTGAAAGAACAAGTCATTGACATCTCTCATGAAATGACCATCCTTGTGGTGGCTCTAGAGAACAATCTTGTACCATTCATAAATTTTGGTTGCTTTAACACAAAATATGGTTCATGTAAGAAATTTGTGGATAATGAAGACAAAAATAAAGGATCTAAAAAAGGAGCTAGAAAAAGAGATGAAATTATAGTGCCATCGTTTCTTCCTAATATCTATTTAAAGTGGAAGGGAAAGTGAACATCAAACCCCACGAAGTTGAGATTAATGTTGTTAAGTTGAATAAATAGTTGTAATGTTTAAAAGTTTATTTTTGTGTTTATAGCATAAGAGAAGAGAAAGAAAATTAATTGTGTTTCTAAAGTTAGGGGGGCATGTAAAAGCTCTGTGGGAAATTCACAAAAATATACTTAGGTTGGACAGTGATCCCCCAATAACTAATTAGTGTGAGTTGTTTAAAATCCTCATTGATTCCATGTTATACCCTATTGCATGCAAAGAGGACTACTAGATCCCTTTTCATTGCATTCAATGAAAAAAACATAAAGTGAGTAAGAGTACCTTAGTGATTTTAGAAAATAATCCATTATGTCTAGTATATCTCCAAAGAACCTAGATGTACTCCTTAGGTATCTAGGAGGTCCACGTTGTCATGGACACTGATGCTTCTTAAACTTATGATATTTGAGAAGGCTTGTGTGCTAGCATAATATCTATAATGTATGAATAATAAGGAAGGGAAACCAAGTGGTTCGATGATAATGAACATTGAGATGCTTCGATGGAAAGAAAAAGTGGAAATCAAAGGAAAAGAAAACAATAGCCACTACGTTGTAGTTCAAGGAGGCAAATAACCCTACAGCCATTGTAATGTTGATGGTTATACTAAGGGTAAGTGTAGGGAGATGAAACTAGAGTTGAATTAAAAAACTACAAGAAGGATACCAAGAAGAAGAACATGCTAACATGCTAACCAGGATTCATGCAACTAGATAGAGAGCAACTTAGTTGTAGATGAAAATATTTCCGATCGTATAATGAAAAACAAAGCAATTTTTAAGGATCCATACTTATGTTCAAGTGTATAAACTTTTGTGAATATTACTAATATTATATTTCAAAAATAAAATGCTTAACGATATTTTTATAGAAATATTCAAATTTCTATAGATTTTATATAGTTCCTATAAAATTTCAGGAATTTAGAAAAAACGGAAATTGGAGAACCTTTTTGGGAAAAATATGCAGAAAATTAGTCAATGGGAAAAAATTATCCCCTAAAATTTTTGTTGATGTAGAAGGAGGTGAATTCAAGCATCCTTCATCCAAAGGAAGAAGATGATATTACTAAACTCTTCCATATTAAGGTCTAGTCAAGAAGAAAAATGTAGATAAAAAATCAATTGTATGACTATTTATTTCATATGAAAAACAAATGAGCGCTTCTTCTCTTGGGTTCACCTTCAATTTAAGTGTTGTTTGGGATTTGATGGAGAATACCTTCATTTTATCTTTATGAAGAAATTATAACCCTATTATAGTTGTTTTTATGACTATGACAAGTAAGTAAATGCTAAATGTGGGATTTATAAAGATACCTTTCATCTCTCATTATTCATATAAATTTCAATTTCTTTCCTTCTTATTCTTGAATGTTTAATATTTTTTCCTTATCTTTCCTATTCTTGTTTAAATATCTTTATTAAAGTATATATATTTGTTAGTTCACATTTTAAATTATTTTACAATTAATTACAAAATATATTATTATTATTATTTTAATAAAGAATAAAATATAAAATAATGATGGATGGTAACAATCACAAAAGAAAAGGGTTTGGAGTATACCCTAAGACTATGTGTGCTTGGTTAAGAGATAGTTTTCCTATATTTTGAAGCCATTACTTTGGACTTGCATGGGTTCATTTTTGGATTATCCCATGTGTTAGGCATCCGAAGCAGGAAATAAGGAAGGATTGCATGAAGGTTTCACGATGCTCGCAAATGTTGATTGAGGTAATGGATTCAAACTATTGATGGGTAGTTCTTCTTATTTGTCAAACATATTTAAAATCATACACATGGCTTTATTCTATTGCTTGAGACCTGCAAAGAATCTTCATTGATAGAAACAACATTTTCCTTTTTCATGGTCTCCCTTATTCTCACCTCTCATTGTCAAGCTAAAGAGGGACAATAATTATTCTCACTTCTCATTGGAAAATTAAAGAGGGGAGATATTTATTTGCACCTCTCACTAGAAAATTAAAGGGGAAAGACAATCATAAAGTAATTAGAGAACATTATTTATAATTTCTATAATCAAGTTTGAGCTAGTCATCATTGTCATATATGAATTTATTTTATTTTTTTAATCATATATTATATTTTTGATAGAAACTATGTATTGTTGAATGAAACGTGCATTATATAATGGTTTTAAGGGAAATTGATTTATTTGAAGCTAAAAAATTCTAAATATTATGGGTGGTAGTGTAAGAATCAATATATATGTTTTATGGTGTATATAAATACAATATATTTACAAAAAAATAAGGAAAAATAAAAGATGAAAATAAAGTTTCTATATTATATTTTAATATATATAATAAGTTATTGGAAAATTTTCACTCGCAAACTATAGCAAAGTGGATTTGGCAGAGGAAAGAATAAAACGTTAGGTGTTGCAAACCATCAATACCACATCCAATGACACATGCCTCAACCATATATATGACAATTTGAGGGACCCCTTGTTCCACTTTAGTTTAACCAGAGCGGGGGTCTCTCATTTGGATTTTTGTCCAAACCACCCCCAAAGATCAATGGTTCACATTTGTTGGGGGATCACCCTCGTAATTTTCAAAATAGGAGGAGAGGGGTTCTCTAAAATCACTTAGCAGTTTTTGCTCGAGAATGTAATGCAAATCAAGTGAGATTTTAGGTTCCAATGTGACTTCCAATGTACCATGTCACTGACACCTAGATATTGATGTGGCAAGTCTATTGTTAGATAAACTTGACCCTATGGTGGAGTTAAGGTTGTGTCAACAGTTATGGTTAACAATTGTGGTTTTGGGCACCTAGTATTGGTGATTCATCGTATTGATCTCATAGTATTACATGGAGTTAAAGCCATTAAAAGGATTTTGTATTCTCCATTGTATTGAGGCATGGTTGAGCAGTGAAAGCTCAGGTTGTTGGTCAGCTTGGCTATGTTTTAGCCAAGGACAATAATAGATCTATTATTGGTTGTTTTTTCCCTAGTGGAGGTTTTTCAAATAAATCACGGTGTATATGATTTGAATATATTATTGTTAAGAGAATACAACTGCAGGTTTATGGAAAAACTAGAAAAAAATCTATATGACAAAATCGTTAACTAACATAATTTATTTAAAAATGCAATTGTACAGTCTTCTGATGAAGGAGGGTGCAAAAGAGGGATAACTTTTAAATGTTTTAATACACTTATTTTCCAATTATCGCATATGGAGGTTAAAATTCAGGAAGAAGACAATGCTATAACCTGCTTGTGTTCTTTGCCCGAGTCATGGGACCACTTCGTAACTTCAATCAGTTTCAGCATTGTTGATTCTTTTAAAATTTGAATCAGTTGTGGGAGTTCTTTTATCTAAAGAAGTACAAAGGAAATTTAGTATCAAAACATCTACATGAGAAGAAATGATAGCCAAAGGACGATCAAAGGAAAGAGGGGAGAAAGAAAGGGGTTCTTCCAGATCAAAATGAAAGGAAATAAGTGTAAAAAATGTTGGTAGTATAATAAAATTGGATACCTCAAGAAAGATTGTTGGAAACAGAAAGAGTCTGAAAAACCAAAGAAGGAAGCAAATCAAGTCGATTCATGTATGATTGATGAAGTTTTATCTATTGAAAAATTATGTATGGTAGATGAAACTTTACCTGTATGTAATGTCTCTCACAACATTGAAAATTGGTTGTTAGAATTTGGTGTTTCTCATCACATGAGTCCACACAGAAATTGGTTTACTTCATATGAAGTTGTAAATGATACTTTTTTGTTTATGGGTAATAATGTATCCTATCATACTGTTGGGATGGGAAATATCAAAATTAAAATGTATGATACTACAGTTAGGAGATTAGCTAATGTTAGACATGTACCTAAACTAAAGAATAAATTGATTTCTTAGGGAGTGTTGGACTCAGATGGTTGTAAGTTTACAAGTTAGAATGGAGTGTTGAAAGTCTCAAAAGGTGCCCTAGTTGTTATGAAGTAAGAAAAAGTCAAGAATCTTTACAAACTCAAAGGAAGCACTCATGTCAGTGAGGCAACGATTGTGTCATAGAAAGAAGAAGAAGGTACTCGCCTATGGCATCAGTGACTGGGTCATATGAGCGAGAAACGTCTTCAGGTACTGATGAACCACAAATTGCTTCCTGATTCGAAATCATTGAAGCTAGATTTCTATAAACATTGTGTGTATGGAAAACAATGTAAACAGAGGTTTAAAACTGGAAGTCATAATAGTAAAGAAATTTTGGACTATATTCATTTTGATCTATGGGGACCATCACCTATTATATCTTATGGAGGTACTTTATATTTCTTAACATTTATTGATGAATTCTCCCAAAAAGTTTTGGGTATATATGTTGAAAAGGAAAACTGATTTATTTCATGTTTTTAAACAATTTAAAGAAATGGTGGAAAAGAAAACAGGAAAATCAATTAAATGTTTGATAACTGTCAATGGTGGTGAATTTACTTCTCTAGAATTTGAACAATACTATAAGGATGAAGTAATTGTTAGACATAAAACTATTGTTTATACTCCTCAACAAAGTGGTGATGTTGAAGATATGAATCAGACTCTTATGGAAAGAGCCAAAAGCATGATCAACAATGCTAACCTGCAAAAGGACTTGGGGGCAGAGTTGTATCCACTACTTGCTATTTAGTTAACAGATCACCTTCAGTTGTAATTAATTGTAAAATTCTTGAGGAAGTTTGGTTAGGTCAGTCTTCTGATTATTCACATTTAAGGAATTTTGGTTGTGATGCCTATGCTCTTATTCCTAAAAATTAGCATTCAAAATTAGATCCAAAATCGAAATGTTATGTCCTTGTTGGGTATGACTATGCGGTGAAAGGATACAGGTTGTGGGATCCTACTTCACGAAATATAATCGTTAGTAGAGATGTAACATTTGATGAATAATCTCTTTTAAAATGAGATGTTGGAAAGATTGAAAAGGAACAAGTATCTCCAAGACAACAAAATTAGTTGGAGACTAGATCTTTTTCAAAAAGTCAAAAGGAAGGAGAGACTTCTAAAGGAAAAGGTGAAGAAGATGCAAAGGAAAGTGTTGAAGTTTAAGAACTAGTTCAGCAACTAGTCACTCTAAGAAGGTCTACAACGGAAATAAAAACACCCAAAAGGTATGAAGATTATGCTTCATCTTTTGCATTGATTACTGAAGATGGGGAACCTTCTTGTTATCAAGAAGTAGTGGATGATGCAGATAGTGAAAAATGGAAAAAGGATATGGAAGAAGAAATGGATTCCTTAGCCGAAAACAATACCTGGGATCTTGTAGAACTTCCTGAATGGAGAAGTGTTGTTGGATGAAAATGGGTCTTCAAATTGAAACAGAAAGTTGATGGAAGTATCGAAAGGTATAAGGCGAGGCTGCTAGGAAAAGGGTATTCTCAGGTTGAAGGTATTGACTTTCATGAGATTTTTTCACCAGTCATAAAACTTGTTTCTATTCGTATTGTGTTGGCACTAACTGCATTATTTGTCCTTGAGTTAGAATATTTAGATGTTAAAACTTTGGTGATTTGGATGAAGACATATATATGAAACAACCATAAGGTTTTGTACAAGGTTGCAGTAGAAGATTAGTTTGCAAGCTCAGGAAATCACTGTATGGTTTGAGGCAGTCTCCCAGGCAATGGTACAAGAAGTTACTCCTTCATGCTGAGCCATAACTTTATTAGAAGTGAGTATGATCATTGTGTATACTTCAAGAGTTTCAGTGGCATATTCATTATCTTAGTTTTGTATGTTGACGATATCCTTATTGCAAGCAAAAGCATGGAAGAGATCAACAAGTTAAAGTATCAGCTCTCTCGGACATTTAATATGAAGGATCTTGGAGAGGAAAAACATATCTTGGGCATGCAGATACACATAGACAGAAAAATGGAAAGCTTGATTATCACATCAAAAGTATGTGGAAAGAGTACTTGAAAATTTTGGCATGAACATGATGAATTTCCATTAGCTTCCCATTTTAAGCTCTCTTTAACATTGAGTCCTAGAACTGTTGAAGAAAAGCAGTATATGTCTCGTGTACCATATGAAAATGATGTAGGAAAATTAATGTATGTGATGGTATCTACAAGACTTGACATTTCACATGTAGTTGGAGTTGTCAGTAGGTTCATGGCAAATCCAGGTGAAGAACATTGGCGAGCAGTGAAATGGGTGCTTCTATATTTAAGAGGCACAAGTGACCATTGCATCATCTTTAATGGTAGTGAAGGATCAGTGTGCAGATATGTGGATATTGATTATGCAGGTGATTCAGAAAAAAGGAGATCTAATACATGTTATGTTTTTACTCTTGCAAATGGAGCAATTAACTAGATGTCAAAGGTTCAAGAAACATTTGTGTTGTCCACTACTGAAGTAGGGTATATAGCTACTTCATATGCCAGTAAATAAGCAATCTGGTTAAAGGGTCTACTTGATGAGAATGGAACAACGCATGAAAAAGTGAATGTATTCTGTGACAGTTAGAGTGATATTCATTTGGCTTATAATCTAGCTTATCATAGCAAGACTAAGCACATTGATGTAAGGTATCATTTTCAAAGACATTTGATCGATGACAGAAAAGTAGCTCTCAAGAAGGTCCATAAATGGGAGAATTGTGCAGACATATTCACAAAGCTAGTTATAGTAGAGAAGTTGCAATGGTGTTTGGATTCTCTTGGCTTGCAGAAGAGATGATGATTGGGTATGGGAAAGGGATTAGGAAAATTGTTGTCAAGGTGGATTTTGTTGAAATGTGACAACAAATGATGTAATTATGGGTTTTATTTTTTATTTTTTTTTTACTGCTAGTTAATTTTGTAACAAAATTCATAACGAATAGTAGTTATGTAATGGAGGAGAGACCCATATGAAATTGGTGAATGCCCGAGAGGCTGTATCATGGAGAATCATTCTTGATTAATAAATATTTCGACTCCCTTTCCCCGTGGAGTTTTCTTTGACACACTATCAAGGTCTTACCACGTAAATATATTGTGCTTACTTGTGTGTGTATTTCTATTTACCATTCAGTTTCTTTACATTTATTTATTGTTTAAAGAACTCCTCAGACAAACATCTACATCAACATCACATTAGTATGATGACACAAATAAAAAGTGAAAATTCAAGGGCTCGTGCCAAAATACAAACTATGAGGTATTTTTTTAGCCTAAAAGAGGAAAATTGTATTGTTTTAGCAAAACTTGTCCAACTAGAATGAACTAGACTCCCATATTTCTACATAGTAGCTTTGAAGACATTTTATTTTTCCCATTATTTTTCTTTAAATTATGAGATTCTTATTTATGAGAAAAAGTTGAATGTAATTATTTTAAAGAGATTTTTTATTACTATATTAGTATTATAAAATATAATTTTAGTTTTCAAAATAAATAAAAAGGGATAAACCATTGAGAAAGGGTTCCGAGATATAGATATTTTGTTTTTGCACAATATATTTTCTTTTATCAGAGATAAGTTAATGAATGCTAGTTTTGAACCCAATTTATAACAAATTTGTAGTTTGTTTCGTCTTCTCTTTGTCCATTAGTGTTTGAGAAAATATTTTCTTCTACTAAAATTGATGTATGTCTCAACAAGATTGCTTGAATTATAATTACAAATTTGCCTATGGGACCATTTGTTCCAGTTGGTACCTGTAATTGAATAGATTACCTTAATGTGCACTCCATCTTTTTCAAGAAATTCATTCATATTTTCTCTGTTTTCTAGTTCTATTCACTCTTTCATTCTCAAAACCAAAAACTTAAATTATATTCCCTTAAGTTATTAAAACCATGTTTCTTCTACTTTTCTTCTTTCCTTCCTAATAAATTTGAGGTTTGCAACTCCCATAGATTGACCACTCTGGTCATAAATAATGCATCTCTTAGTGAAGCTTTCATTTCACTTATTAATATTCTATCTCCATCCAATCTTTAAATTTTTTATGGAGTTTGAGTGATGTCCTATGCATGGACTCCCTACAACTAAGAGTTTCCTCCAAGGTTACAACATGTGATTTCCTTCTAGTGCTTGAAACATGCAACAAAATTATAAGCATCTACTATATGCGATAAATAGACATAGAATATGACAAAAATATAAATAAATATACACCTTCCTATCCTCTAAATATGTGCTTTCCAAATAAGAGCTTCATAGGAATTTCTATCATGACTTCAAAGTCTTCCCAATTTTGGAAGGTATGGAAATTGGGATATCATATCAACCATCATATACATATGTTCAATAACATATATAAATAACTTTCAAATTCTTATTTTTTTGGTGTGTTTTATCTAGTAGTAAATGTAATTAGTTTAGTACCATGACTAATGAAGAGAGATTGAATTCATATAGTAGAAATCATCATTTGAATTTGACCTTTTTCTTTTAATACATGTCCTTGGACCATATGAACCATATTTGGTCATTTCAACTTCTAAAGTTAATATCTTTGAAGACATACACATATGTTTCTTCCATACATTGATTCTAAACCTAATAGAAAACAAACTTATGGATAAGAAATAATACCAAATTATTTTTAGTAAACTCAAAAACTACCACATCAATCATGATAGCCTTTTGAGATAGAATAAAAAAATAGAGAGACAACCAATAATGGAAACCCAACTTTAACTATATGTATAGCTCTTCATCAAATTACTTTCCACAACTTCCAAGAGTTTCTCAAAATATTCCCTAAACTAAGTCTTAAGGTTGAAGTTATGCTTAACTTTTTTTTAATACACTCCATTCTTTGATATAATTACTATCACAATTTTATGCTTTGTTGATTGTAATATTCACATTATAATCATTGAACCTTTGATCCACTATTTCTTTCACAATTTTATGCTTACTTGATTGTAATGTTCATGATTATAATTATTAACCTTAGATCCACCGTTGAGGGCAAACTTTCGAATCTAAGAGTATGCATATGCTTATGCATTCCAACCCATCAACATAAAAATGTTGTTTGATTTAGAAACAATTTGCAATATAAACAACCTAAATCCATCTTAAATCTACCAAGTGCCAAAAAAGATCAAATAGTGAATAAAAATGGTTCTATACTAATACTCTTACATAAATTAATATTTAATTTACCATAAATAAATTCATAATAAAATAATGTTACCCTTATCCTTATCATTTCATCTTTGAATAATATAAATAAGTATGCATATGAAAATGTATTTAATTTTGAACATTATAATATATATTTAAGTGATTGTTTTATCTTCCTAATAAAATAATATTACCCTTATCATTTCATCTTTGAATAATCTAAATAAGTATGCATATAAATGTAGTAATTTGAACATTATATATTATTAGTGATATTGTTTTATTTTAATATATTATTGTTTAATTTTTAATTAAATTAATTTTAATATAAATAAAAATTATCTATTTCTCGGACACTACAATTATTTATTTTCAACTTTCACTTAAAATTATGATACAATGTCTGATAATATAATAGCTCACACTAATAAATTTAAAAATTGTGATTTTAAAATATCCTAACTTTCACCATTTCTATTTTCAACTACTTAATATATCCATATTCAAATCCATCACATTATAATATAATTATAAACATAAAAAAAATTCTAATTTATTCCAATATATTATCTCATAATTAGTAAAATGCACTTCATAATTTATACTTATAAGCTTATTTCATTAATATTAAACATGTTTTTTTTAATTTCAGTTTGTAAACATTATATTTCCACTAAGATATGTGATTGAGCATTGCAGGAAAAAGGAAAGTTGACTCAATAAACAATGATAAATAATTGCATATTATATAGTATAGTTTTTTTAATCTACGAAGAAAATAAGTATAAGTAATTGATTTTAGCATAACGTAAATATGTGGATTAATTGTATTTAAATTTGAATTCCTTCTCCGACAAGACATTGTAATAAATAAAAGAAGTTAAAACAGTATACAATTGAAACATATTGATTCCTTAATAAGTAGCAATTATAAGTTTCTTTTACATTATTATTAATATCTTTTATAATATATTTTTTATATTCATTTTAATTTGCTTTATTGGAGCAACAAAATAAAAATTAAATTTTATAAATTTAATTATATATTAATATATAATCATAGACATCATTAATTTTTATTTAATTGAAAACTAAAAAATCCAAATAAAGTCATTATTAAAATTTTAAAATATAAAATTTAATATCTATAAATTTAAATAAAAACTTAAATAAAAAATACTAAATATATAAATTTTCATTTAATAAAAAAGAGTGTTTTGAAATTCAAACTTACCTACATAACCTTAAATATATCGATTTTCATTTAACAAAAAAAGGAGTGTTTTGAAATTCCAAACTTACCTACATAACCTTTTAGGAAAGGAAACATAATACCAAAATCATTTCGGTTATCACACTCATAAAAGTTGATTGCTACTTCCCTGATGTAGAAGTGTGGGCAACGAGTGTCCAAGTAAAAAAGAATAACTATCCTTCAAAAAATAATATTTGAAATCTCAAACCATGAATAACCATCATCTTTGAAAATCCATACTATGATGGTTAAAAAGCATTTGAAATTCCAAACTTATTTAGGGAAAAACCATAATACCAAAATTTGAAATTCCTCTGAGTGAAAGAAACATAATACCAAATTATGACACTAATAGAAATTGATTACTTCATCCATGATGTAAAAGAGTGTTCAAATGAGAAAGAATAACCACCATGAAAGTTAATGATGGACAACAAAGCCTTGCACGTGATGTAGACAATAACTATTATCACGAGTTTGATGGAAAACAGACAAAAGATAAATTTAGGTAAGGAAAGTCCACAACAACGACTAAGGGTTTTATCAATCAAGTCTCACTCATGGAAAGAAGTGCATCATGAAGGGTCTTACCAAACAAGATGTACTTCCTAGTAGGAACTTGTCAACAAAGTGGGTTGGGGTTTTAATTTATTGTTTCCATTTTTATTGTGTGCAAAATAGTTGCACATTACCTATTTAGAATTATTAATTAAATTCACGTGAAGTTATTTATGATCACATTGAAATAGTGTCCTAGATGTAAGTGCATAGTGTCTTATTTGCATCACAGTGTTATAATAACATAACAAATTGAGTTTAAATCTATAGGTCAGTGTTTATACATTTATTTTTCAATAAATTTTTAACTACTCATTATTAATAATAGTAAAATTTTAACTACTTATTATTAATCAGCGTAAATTTATTTAAATTTTGGATTTATCAACCGTCGAGAGGGATCAAATTTCTTGAGGTGCCAATCTCTTTTTTGAGTGCAAAATCTGAGGAAAGGTTTGCACCTCGAGAGATTTGATCGCTCTCAATGCTTGATAGATCTAGAATTAAGATGGATCTAGGTTGGTTTCAGTCGTGTGCGACCAAGGACAATCTATTGAACACGTGATTAATTTCATCAATAATATGTAAATACATCTAATATTCATATAACCATTTTAAATATGCTAAATATGTCTGAGATTTATCTAGTCATTTTAATTTAAATTTGCTTAGTTACCTTAGTTTATTGAGATGATAAATATTGTTAATAACTTTAATGATGAAATAAAAATTTGGAATGCAAAGTGACAATATAATAGTATTTAATGATAGAAAATGTTAATAAGAATGTAGCCAATTAAAAATAGTCTTCATTGTGGTCAATCTCAAACTATTTTCTTGTACTATTCTTATTCTCACCCTTGTTAGTTTTGTCATTATTTCATATCGATTATATGAAAAGGATAGTTGAAATCATAAACCATTTAAATCCTTAGCTCGGGCTATTGTAATAAACATCATATCTGGTCTCTTTTTCTCTCCAATATTAATAGGTTGAATTACTATAACAAAAAAATCAATGTACATTGTCAATATTTTTTTTTCTTACACTGAAATCAATGCATATTGTTAATCTAATCACTTTAAAATTAATGTACCATCATCCATCCAATTACACCAAATCAGAAATCAACATCCACACTGAAATCAATACATCTAATGAAAGAAATCAAATAAGATTAGAAAACAACATTTACACTAAAATCAATGCATATAATGCAAGTAATCAAATAGGATTAGAAATAAACATCTACACTCAAATCAATACATCTAGTGCAAATAATAAAAGAGGATTATAAACCAACATCTCCACTGAAATCAATGCATCTAGTGCAAACAATCAAATAGGATTAGAAATCACCATCTACACTGAAATCAATGCAATTAGTGCAAGCTATCAAATAGGATTAGAAATCATCTACATTGAAATAAATCCATCTACCACAAGCAACCAAATATAATTAGAAATCAACATCTACATTGAAATTAATGCATCTAATGCAAGAAATCAAATAGGATTAGAAATCACCATCTAGACTAGAATCAATGCATTTAGTGCAAGCAATCAAATAGGATTAGAAATCGTCTACATTGAAATCAATGCATCTACTGTAAGTAATCAAATATCATTACAAATCAACATCTACACTAAAATCAATGCATCTAGTGCAAGAAACCTGATAAGATTAAAAATCACCATCTACATTGAAATCAATCCATCTAATGAAGGAAATATTATTTCCTCTCTCCCCCCTTCATATATATATATATATATCTCCCTCCATCTATCCTTCTTTGTCTCTCTATCTCACCCCCCCCAAAAAAAATCACACACTCTCACACTCCATATTTATCGATCTCTCTATCCATCCCTCCCTGTCTCCATCCATTTCTTCTTCCCTCTCTTCAACTTCCATCTATATATCAATCCCCATTTGTCTCTTTATATCACCCCCAAAGCATACACTCTCTTTCTCCAATATATCTATCTATCACTCATCATCATCATCTCTCTCTCTCTCTCCCTCTCTCTCTCTCTCTCTCTCTCCCCCCCCCCCCCCGCACTTCTATATCTTCCCTCCTTGATTTCTCTCTCCCTCTCTCTTCGTCTTCCTTATTACTGTCCTCTCTATCTGCTCAACCTTTCTCGTCTATGCTATTTCTTACTCCCCTTCAATTGTCCATTCTCTCTTTTCCTACCATCTCTCCATCACCATATCACATCCTCTCTCTCTCTCTCTCTCTCTCTCTCTCTCTGTTCACCCTCCAACTATACTACTATATGACTATCTCTCTCCTTCTCTCCATCTATCCTTCTTTGTCTCATTATGTCACCCCCAAACATACACACTATCTCTCCATCTCTTCCTCTTCACTCCCTCACTCTCTATGTCTTTCTTCCCTCCCTGTCTCCCCCTTAAACTCCATCTCTCTATCCCTCCCTCTCTCCTCCTCTCTCTCATCCTTCCTCTCTCTCCCTTTCTCTCCTACCCTTCTCCCTTTCTCCTTTCTCTCCTACCTCCCTCTCTCTTTCCCCATCTCTCTCTCTCTCTCTCTCTCTCTAATCCTCTCTTTTCCCCTTTCACACACTCTCTCTCTCCAACTGTGTGACTATATCTTGCCTTTCTCCTTCTCTCTCCTTCTCTCCCCCCTTGTCTCCATCTCTCCTTCTCTGTCTCTTTATCTCACACCTAAACATACACACTGCCTCTCCATCTCTCCCTTGTCACTCCATCTCTATCTCCATTTCTCACTCTCTATGTTTCTCTTCTTCCATCCCTCTCTCCACCTCCAACTCCATCCCTTTATCCCTCCCTCTCTCCTCCTCTCTCACAAATCCTCTCTCCTACCTCCATCTCTCTTCCCCCATCTCTCTCTCTTCCCTTGAGTCCTCTCACTATCTCCCTCTCTGTCTCCTTCTCTTTGTCCCACCTCCATCTTTATGTATCGCTCTCCCTCTCTTACCCTTCTCTACCTCTCTGACTCCTCCCCCCTCTCTCTCTTCATTCATCCTCTCCCCTTTCCTTCAGTTTATCTCCATCTCTCCCTTGTCACTCACCCTATCTCTCCATCTCTATCACTCTATTTCATTGATCATCCCTCCCATATATATAGTATTAATTCAAAGTTATTAAATTTAATAATATTAACATGAATATTAGATTTAATAATAATATTATTATCAATTATTAATATTATCAATATTTAATTATTTATCAATATTAATATTAGGTTAGGGTTCAATAGTATCTTTTGCATGTTACTAATAATTAATTTGGTCCATGGCTATGGCCCCATAGTTTTTGTATATAATTAGATGTTAATTTTCTAATCATTGACTGTCCCTTTTCTCTCCTACCCCCTATCTCTTTCCCCCATCTCTCTCTCTCTCTCTCTCTCTCTCTCCTCCTCAAAATTCCTCTTATTATCTCCCTCCCTTCTCTCCCTCTCTCTTATCCCACCCTCCATACTATGTCTTCCCTCCCCTCTCTTACGCTTCTCTACCTCTCTCACTCCCCTCCCTCTCTCTCTTCATTCATCCTCTGCCCTTTCCTTCAGTTTATGTCCATCTCTCCCTTGTCACTCTGCCTATCTCTCTACCTCTATCACTCTATGTCTTTGATATTCCCTCACGTATATATCTAGAGTTAATATATATGTCATGATATATTAATATATATTATAATATAACAAATTTAATATTTT
>APFE030191489.1:66201-88206 GCA_000404065.3 Pinus taeda
TTTTTATTTATTTACCATACCTTGTTATACCTCTTTTATATCTATTTATTTACCATACCTATTTTATAAATATGGTATTTGGCCCATGGTATTATTAATAATTTTTCCCACAGTATTTGTCCCATAGGCTTCACCTAAATAAAACCTTTTTTTAGTTTTTGTAAATATAAAGAGGTTTATTGAGTAAATATATAAGAAAAAGTTGCATGTATTTACCATACCTCATGTTTATTTACGTTTTTAGTTATTTACCATACCTCTCCAATAAGTATAAAAGAGGCTTTAGTTATTTGCCATACCCCTGGTTTATTTATATTTTTATTTATTTAGGATACCTCTTTTTTTAGTGTTCTTAATTAAATTTATATTGTGTATACTAATTAATAATAATTAGATTTATTTTTAAATAGTACCAATATTAGATTAACAATGTTAAATGTTAAACATTACATTTTTATGTTTAAATTTATATTGTGTTTATACGTAATAATCATAATTAGATTTATTTTTAAATAGGACCAATATTAGATTAACAATGTTAAATCTTAAACATTATGTTTACGTTTTTACATGAGATATACCCCCACACTTACTTTATGTTTATGTGTTTACATTTATGTTTATGTTTACCTGTACCTTTACCTTTACCTTTACCTTTTTACATGAGATCTACCCACACTTACCTTATGCAATAATAATATGGTTTATAAAAACTCAATATAAGGAATTATGATAAAATTTAAATAAGTTTGGATCATATACTATTTTGAAAAATAAAAACAATCATTATTAAAATTGTTGTTATTTAAGTTGTTGTCATCATAATACACCATTTAGTCTATAGTAAATAATTATTCTCTACAAATTTATTTAATTGTCCCATGGGACTGATATGGTTTTCATATTTTGATATTAAAACCTTAATACATTTGATTTTGATGGGATTAATAACACCTTCATATCATCAAATCACAATGTTTCAATTCCTCTAATATGGATTGATCATACTTTAATTGTGCTTGATAGGAAAAGAAGGAAAATAACCACCATTGGTGTTGTTGCTAAGTACGTAGCATATTAATATACCTCATAAACTATATTTGTGCTAATGAATAATTCCTTATCAACTTATTTGATTTTTGTGAGGTTCATAAGAATTTCATATCTTCAAATCACAACCTTTTAGTTTTGTAAGGATTTAGGTCTATCTAGAACACATTTTTAGCCCAACTACTTGTGACTCTCCACTTCTTAACTGACTTAAACCATTTGTATTGTAATCTTCCACTTGATTATTAATTTAGTTGATCCTTCTCTTATGATTGACCATGGGAAAGAGAAGTAACAAATTGAATGGTATTTTAGGGGATTACTCTGCTTTAACATCATGTCAAAGCTTCCTTTGAGAGACATAATACATTACTCCATCCTCTCTGAAAGATGAAAATTCCTTTCGACTTTAGTCTACCATCATGGTTTCTCCCATGGTTTTTTTAATTCTATTATCTCTACAAAAAAATGAAATTAAAGAATAAAAAATATTTAGTAACATCCCTTTATTCCATTTAACTCAACGTGAATTCATAGTATTTCACTAGATAAGTTTTCATCTACGGAGAACTATGAAAGAAATATTTGCAAGTTGGTAATGAAATGGATTCATTTTGCAACTTTGGAAATAGTAAGAAAAAATATTGTAGTAGGTATAACTTATGAAAGTGAAGATACAAATGAACATGAGCAAAAAATGTATTCAAATAAATGTTTTATAATATTCCTTTTAAGTCAATTGCTTCCCATGCTTGGCCCTTGAGAGCTTTCATTTTACAAATAGATCCACTCATTCCATTGTTTAAAATACCTTATAGCCTTATGTTTATATTTTCTTCACATGCTTGATTACACAATCACTAAACTAGATTGTATGACCTCAATTTCACCCATAAGAGAGATTCAACTGATTATTTAGAAGCATCATCAACAGGAAAGAAGACAACATAATAACATTACCTCATAGCTATTTTACACCACCTCAACGAGAAATATATAAATATTTTAAATTGGATTTATGTTCACTTATGTAGCCTTCCTTTACTAACCCTCATGAGGCATGAAATTTATATTCTTCAATACAAGTTAATCTCTTTGGTGCATTTAAAGTGGCAGGATTGAATCAAGTTCTTCTATGTTAATGTACATGATAAAATCAGTCTTGAATCCCATTAATGATGACTACTTCATCCCTAAAGTCTCTTTAAAACAATGGAAACCGATTTGAATGAGTAACTGCCACATTGCATATATTTCTTCAAAGAATTCATAATTTGCTTATAAATGAAAGCCATGGCATAGTAACTTAAAAAGAGAAGATATGCAAGGTTATGTTGGAGGAATGAGATTAGGGATTGCAAGGTTACATTAGATGAATGATAATGGGGAACAATGATTTTATGCTCTCATATTTACAATTCATTTCCCTCATGTTGGTTTTCATTCTTTCCTCAAAGAATAGAGACGTATTCATTCACCGTTTCTATAGATGGTTTCACGAAGAAAAAGGATCCATCCCAAGGAAAGTACTAGAGTCTATCTCAGTCCAAACATTTTCATCAAGTGTTGTTCATCATTTTGTGTTTTTCCACTGGACTAATATATGACTATTTTTCCCCTCCAATTTATTATATTTAAATAACATTTTGGTGGTTTAATTTTGATTTATTTGCATCCATTCTTTCTCATTTTTATTTTTTTTATGGTAATACTCTTTTGTTTGTCCCATAACTAACCATTTACCTTCTTTAGCTTACAACCTACCTTAATAACAAAGTTTTGCTCAATACTGCAAGGAAACCCCAACACAAAAGGGCAACACCATTTGAATTTAGATCAATATATCTTACTTATTAGGTTGTTTTTTATTAATTTTCTAACCTTCGGTGACTTGTAAGAATATTAATGGGTCTGTATTTGCATTTAATAAACTCTCTCAATGGCTTCATTTCCAAAAATTTCATTTCTTATGAACTTAATGATTCACATGGTTATATTTGATCTGTATTTAAACAAGAACGCAAAAAATTACAGATATAACCATAAATACAAAGATGTAGTAGAAATAACACTTCATTTGATTAATATCAAACACTGAAATATGCTTACAAATAGAATGGAAATAAGGCTAGCTCGGGCAATGGTAGCTTATCTCTGAGAAGAGATGTGGCAGCTACATGCATCTGAACTGTGTTACAATGAGTCTCAAGGGCCTATTTACTATTGAGAAGCAATGGAAAACCCCAAACAGAAAAAAAACCTAACCCAAGGAGATGAAACACCAAACTATGGGCCTCGTTGGGGTAAATTGGTACATCAACTTCCCAGGGCCATAAATCTGGCATACGATCTATCTTTGACAGGTATGATACCTCGTTACAAATATCTATCTAAGGACTATAACTGCTAATACCAAATAATAAGTTGAAGCCTAATACTTGTTGTTGTTGGTTTTCCCAAAAACCATCGTTTAGGGACTCAAAATGGTTTCGGAAGTTCAGGGCCTAAAAATCTTCCAAAAATAGTAAACTATGCTACAATTGAGGAAATTAAAAAAACTAAAAGAAACAATGGTGGGGGTCCAAGTGGAATACGCAAGTGGCTACCAATATCCACCTGGATCATTCCTCTCCCCTTAGGAAGCAATGGTGCCGATTGCATGTAGTTCCTCCATGAGATGAGGAAAATTCTGTTGAACTTGGTCCCTAGTGAGCCACTTGACCTCGTGAAGGAGTTGGCCTACTTTGACAACTCGATATAGTTGGATTCTTTATTGTCGGGTGTTCTTGATATGTGTGTCCATGATCCGATTAGTTGTGGCCTATTCCATGCGGTCTAGATTTAACTCTGTAGGTGTGAGTTGTTCTGCAATGTCTGAAGTGCCCATCAATGGTGGGAAGTATGGTCGAAGGCAGTCCACATTGAACACTGGGTGCAGGCCAAGGAATGGGGGAATGTTGAGCTCAAATGCATTGTCTCCCACAACCTTTGTAATGGTGTAAGGACCGTATCAGAGTGGTCTTAGTTTCTGATAGGCTCTGGTAAGGCTTTCCTTCTGAAAATGCAACCAGACTTTGTCACCCGCCTTCAACTTGTGTGGCACTCGATGTTGATCATGTCGTTGCTTGTACTTTGCATTTCATTTCTCCAGAATGTCGTGGACCTATTGGCAGATGTGTTGAATGTGCTCAATGAAGTTGTTGGCCTTGTCGGCTTCAAACTAGACATGAGACAAATATACCTGAGTAGCAGCAAATGGTGTGACCACATCAATCAAACATAGTGGCTGGAATCCCAAGCCCACCTGAAAATGGTTATGGCTAGTCGAGTTGTGGTGATCTAGGTGGATATTGGTGGCCACCCCCTATTCCACTTAGACCCCCAACATTGTCTCTTTCATTTCTTCAATTTCCTTAATTGTAGCACAATTTACTATTTTTGGCAATTTTTCGAGTCCTCAACTTTCAGAGCCATTTTAAGGCCCTAAGCAACGTTTTAGGGAAAACGGAGAGACCAAAAACATTTTAAATTGGCTTGTCGGTTTGTTTTTAGCCTTCTCTTCGAGACGAGGTATTATGATAGGCAAACGAAGATCGTATGCCAAAGTTACAGCCCCTGGAAGTTGATATACCAATTTACCCAAACGAGGCCACTAGTTTTGGCAGTTCATCTCCTAGGGTTAGGTTTTTGGATGTTTATGGTTTTCTATTGTTTCTCAATAATAAATAGGCCTTTGAATCTCATTGTAACATAGTTCGAAGGCATGTAGCTGCCACATCTCTTCTCAGAGATAAGCTACCATTGCCCCAGCTAGACTTATTTCCATTATATTTGTAAGAATATTTCAGTGTTTGATATTAATGAAATAATGTGTTATTTCTACTGCATCTTTGTATTTATGGTTATATCTATAATTTGTTGTGTTCCTGTTTAAATCCGGATCAATGGTATCAGAGCGGTTTGCTCTTTCTCTGTTTTTCTTTGCATGTCCCCAATGAGTTCGAGATATAAGGAGTTAGGGCTCAATTTGGTTTAACCTTTGCAAGATCAGCCTCGAAAATATTAACGGACTCCCATGGCGAAAGAAAAGAAAGATGAGGGGGCGAGAGATCCTTTCAAAATGTTGCTCGAGGAAGCCCTCGAGTGACAAAGGGACGAGATGATGGATAACGTTGCCCAAATCCTTCAACAACTACCCACAGGCGATGCATCTTAATCCAGCAGCCACTCTGGAGGTGCCACTCTTTTTAAGGTACAAGTTAACTTCAATATTCCCATATTTGAAGGCCTGATAGACGCAGATGTCGTAGATAAATGGTTAAATCTATTGGAAGGATATTTTTCAGTTCATGACTTTTCTAATGAGGAAAATGTTACTTTTTCGCTTCTTAAAGCTGCCCCACATGTCAAGGATTGGTGGGAAACCTACTGTGAACAAAAGGACGAGAGGGAACCCTCGTTGTTTTCAGTGCACCCACTTGGGATTCTTTCTAAGATGCTATCAAGGAACAATAGTACCCTATTGGGAGCTATGAAGATAAATACATAAAGTGGACCATGCTACGGCAGGGAAGGGACCAAGAAGTGTCGTAGTTCAAAAATATTTTCCATACCCTTCGCACAAAGTTGGGTATCAAAGATAATGAGCGGCATTTGGTGCTCAAGTACCGTGACTACCTACACAAGTACATCAAGGACGAGATGGATTTCCTGGACATTTCCTCGCTCGGCACGACATATCGGTACACTTTCAAGATTGAGCAAAAGTTTAAACAAAGGAAGCGGGACATTGGATCCGCGAATCCAAAGCAAGGAAATGGTGCCCCCATACCACAGAACAAATGACCAAGCCAAGGCAGAACTACCCATGACAACCCACCAGATCCGCAAGAAAATAACAGCACCATGAAGGCAAAGAAGGACTCAGGAAAATGGTAAGAGTTCCATAAAAGCTCCACTCGCAATACAAGTGAGTGTCAGGCCAAGCAGTCACTAGTGGACGAGATGAAGGCCTATGAATTAGATGCATGTCCTGACTCTGAATCAAAACACGATAAGGGAACTAACAAAGGGAAGTAGATCATTGGTGCGGAGCCCAGTGGAATCTAGGCCACCACCAATATCCAGAATTCTCAGCTTGAAGATCCAGAGGAGGGAGAATGCCTCTTCCACTCACAGATGTGGGTGAAGGGTTGCACTTCAGTTCATTGTTGACAATGGAAGCCAAAAGAACCTCATTTCAACAAATATTGTGAAGAAGATGGGCCTAAAGACTACAACACATCCATAGTCATACACCATCGAGTGGCTTCACCAAGGACGAGAGTAGTGTCGCCTTCCCTATAGCATCAATCCCTTCATGGATGAGGTACTATGTGATGTTGCTCCTCTTGAAGTTTGTGATGTATTGTTAGGACAACCATACTTGTGGAAGTGACATGTTGTATATGAGTTTGGACCTCACTCTGTGAACATTACCTTGGCCAACAAGTTGTATAGGATACCAGAGATAATTCTGCCTACCACCATCTCTTTGATCAATGCAAAGCAATGCAGTAAGATCATTTCCCAGACTAGGAAATTTGATTTCCTTATTATTTTCCCTTAGGGAAAGAAGAAGGTCGTGGCCACGACTTCCAGGCAGGGCTCCTCTCGACAGCAACAACAGATGGACAAGGTTGTGGAGGAGTACAAGGATATTTTTGCCTCACCTACAGGGGTACCTTTGCGCTATCAAGTCAAGTACTCCATCGATCTCACCCCGGTTGCATCACTGCCCAATGGGTTGATCTATTGGCGCTCTGTTATGGAGAATGATGAGATCAGGAGGAAGATTTAGGAACTATTGCAGAAAGGGCCCGTCAAGCCAAGCTCATCACCCTGAGGGAGCTCAATTGTATTGCTACAAAAGAAGGATGGGATCTAGAGGCTCTGTATTGACTACCAATTGTTGAATAAGATCACTGTCTAGAATATGTACCCAATCCCGAAGATTAATGACCTTCTTGACTAGCTCAAGGGGGCCAAATATTTCAGCAAGATTGACTTGAAGTTAGGTTATCACCAAGTGCCTATCAAACCCTCTGATGTGTGGAAGACTGCCTTTAAATCCAAGAAGGGCCTTTTCGAATGGTTGGTCATGTCGTTTAGATTAACGAAGTCCCCTACAATCTTCATGAGACTGATGGACGACATCTTGTGACCCTTCACCAATGCATTCATGGTGGTGTATTTGGATGACATCTTGATCGTCAGCCAAGGTTGGGATGAGTACCTCCACCGTATTCCATAGGTCCTTCAAAACCTGTGACAACACAAATTGTGTGCTAACTTGGAGAAATGCACCTTTAGACTAAACCAGGTTCAATATCTAGAGTACATAATTGATGAGCAGGGTGTACATGTGGACCCATCCAAGATACAAGTCATTCAAGATTGGCCAGCCCTGACCACTCTAACAAAGCTCCACAGCTTTTTGGGTCTTTCCAACGTCTACCATAGGTTCGTGTTGGGGTTCTCTCAAATCACTCGGCCTTTAAGTCAAGTCACCAAAGGCAGAGAAAAAGAAAAGCTTTTTTGGTCTGAAACCCAAGAACAAGCATTCTCCGAGCTAAAGAATCGCCTCTATTCTGCACCAGTGCTCACATTACCATACCTAAAACAACCATTTGATATTGAGACAGACGCCTCTGGCTATGCTATTGGTGCGATTCTTACTCAGCATGGGCATCCAATGCCTTACCATAGTGAGACACTTTCAGACACAGTCTAAAAGTACCCCAATTATGACAAAAAAATGTATGTCATTGTCTAGGCCTTCCATCGATGGAAGCATTACATTCTAGGGAAGGAAACAGTCATCCACACAGACCACCGACCTCTATAGTTCATACAAACACAAGGGGAGTTGCAGAATGATCACATCATAAATGGTCCACCTACCTGCAACAATTCCATTTGAACATTAAGTATAAGAAGGGCAACACCAATAATGTCGTTGATTGCCTCAACCGACCACTAGTCATGGTGTTGATCATTTTACTCAACTCCTGTGGGCACGAGACATCGGGGTGGCCACATCTTTACAAGAGCGATCCAGAATTCAGCAGCACATACCAAACACTTCTAGAAGGGAAGCAAGTTTCAAGTTTTCACCTTGAAGATGCATTGCTATACCACCTGGGACACATCTTTGCTCCTTCTAGCGAGCATGCCAAGATGATTTGGGAGGCACACTACCATCGAGTCGCTGGACATTTTGGAGTAGAGAAAACAATGGCGGTGTTGCAAAAGTATTTGTATTGGCCAAAACTTCTTCAGGATGTTGGGAAGTACATTAGATCCTGCACTGCCTGTACCATTTCCAAACCAACCATCAAGAAGCGAGGCCTATATACTCCTATACCTAATCCTATTCGTCCTTGGGAATCTATCTCCATGGATTACATGTAGGGCCTTCCTTCTACTCAGCATGACAATGATTGTGTTTTCTTGGTTGTCGACAGATTCTCTAAGATGGCCATCATGGCGGGTTGCAAGAAGAGTATCACAGCAGAGGCTACTGCTAAGCTCTTCTCTGAGCAAGTGTGGGTACACTTTGGGATCCCACAATCCATAGTATCAGAATGGGAAAACAGATTCTTGAGTTCATTTTGGTCAAGTCTCTAGTCAATGTTGGATATAAAACTTACTAAATCGACGAATTTCCATCCCCAAATAGATGGCCAAACAGAGGTTGTCAACAGGATGATTGTACACATTCTACGCATGTACAACTTGAAGCATCCACACACATGGGATGAAAGCCTCCCTATGTCGAGCATAGCTACAAAATAGCTCTCCACAGCTGAACGGGCCATAGCTCCTTTCCGGTAGGGCTAGGATTTCAACCATTATGTCCCATTGATGTGGCCATACCATTTGCAGCTACTCAGGCAGATTCAACTCATGTCCATTCGGAAGCTGACAGGGCTAACAACTTCATTGAGTGCATCCAATACATCCGCTAATAGGGCCATGATATATTGGATAGAGCCAATGCTAAGTACAAGCAATGCCATGATCAGCACTGGGTGTCACACAAGTTCCAGGTGGGTGACAAAGTTTGGCTACATTTGCAGAAGGTGCATCTCACTGGACCCCACTACAAGCTTCGCCCACTCCGATATCGGCCATACACCATCACCAAGGTTGTAGGGGACAATTCTTTCGAGCTTAACATTCCACCGTTCCTTGGTCTGCACCCAGTGTTCAATGTAGATTGCCTTCGGCCATACTTTCCACCATTACTGGACACATTCTTCGTTGCAGAACAACTCACACCAATAGAGCTAAACCTAGACTGCATGGAACATGCCACCACTAATTGGATAATGGAAACTCAAATCAAGAACACTCACCAGTAGAATATCCAACTATATTGGGTTCTCAAAGTTGGCCAACTCCTTCACCAAGGAAAATGGCTCACCAGGGACCAAGTTCAGCAGAAGTTTCCCCATCTCATGCAGGCATTCAATGCAATGGGGACCATTGCTTCATAAGGCGGGAAGAATGATCAAGGTGGATAATGGTGGGCACCCGCCTGTTCCACTTGGACCCCTAATAATTTCTCTTTCGGTTTTTAAGTTTCCTTAATTGTAGCATACTTTACTATTTTTGGCATTTTTTGGGGTCCTAAACTTTCGAAGCCGTTTTGGACCCCTAAACCACATTTTTAGGAAAAACAGAGAGACTGAAAACGTTACAAATTGGCTTGCCAATTTGTTTTTAGCCTTCTCTTTGAGATCTTCGAAATGAGGTATTATGATTGGCAAACATAGATCATATGCGAAACTTACGACCCCGGGAAGTTGATGTACCAATTTACACAAACGGGGACCACAGGTTTGGTTCTTCATTTCCTAGGGTTAGGTTTTTTTATGTTTAGGGTTCTCCATTGTTTCTCAATAATAAATAGGTCTTTAAGCCTCATTGTAATAAATAGGTCTTATTTCCATTCTATTTGTAAGCATATTTCAATGTTTGATATTAATGAAATAAAGTTTTATTTCCACTGCATCTTTGTATTTATGGTTATATCTGTAATTTGTTGCATTCCTATTTAAATCAAGATCAGTGGTATCAGAGTGGTCTTCTCTTTCTCTATTTTTCTTTGCATGTTCCCAACGAGGTCGGGATATAAGGAGTTAGGGCTCGATATCGTTGAACCTTTGCAAGAATAGCCTCAAAAATCCTGACAGCCTCCCGTGGTGGAAGAAAAGAAATATAAGGTGGCAAGAGATCCTTTCAAAATGTTGCTCGGGGAAGCCCTCAAGCGATAGAGGGGTGCGATGATGGATAACTTTGCCTAGATCCTTCGATGACTACCCACAGGCGATGCATCTTCATCCAACATCTACTCTAGAGGTGCCACTCCTTTTAAGGTACAAGTTAACTTTGATATTCCCATATTTGAAGGCCTGATAGATGTAGACACAGTAGATAAATGGTTAAATTGTTTGGAACGATACTTTTCAGTTAATGACTTTTCCAATCAGGAAATGATTACTTTTGCACTTCTTAAAGCCACCCCACATGTCAAGGATTGGTTGGAGACCTATTGTGAACAAAAGGACGAGAGTGAACCCTTGTCGTTTTCAGTCGCACCCACTTGGGATTCTTTTCGAGATGCCATCAAGGAAAAATATAACCCTGTTGGGAGCTATGAAGATAAATACATAAAGTGGACCATGCTATGGCAGGGAAGGGACCAAGATGTGCCGGAGTTCACAAATATTTTCCATACCCTTCACATGAAGTTGGGTATCAAAGATATTGAGCGGCATTTGGTGCTCAAGTATCGCAGCTGCCTACATAAGTACACCCAGGGCGAGATGGAGGTCCTGGACATTTCCTTGCTCGGCGCGACATACCAATACACTGTCAAGATTGAGCAGAAGTTTAAACAGAAGAAGCATGACTTTGGATCCATGAATACAAAGCAAGGAAAAGGCACCCCCAGACCACAGAACAAAGAACCAAGCCAAGGCAGGGCTACCCAGGACAGCCCACCGAAGCTACAAGAAAAGAACAACACTATGAAGGCAAAGAAGAACATAAAAAAATGGTATGAGTTCCATAAGAGCTCCACTCACAATACAAGTGAGTGTTGGGCCAAGCAGTCACTAGTGGCCAAGCTGAAGGTTTTTGAATCATAAGCATGTTCCAACTCTAAATCTAAACCTGACAAGGGAACTGATAAAGGGAAGTAGATCATTGATGCAAATCCCAATGCCACCATGGCCACCACTAAGATCTAGAAGATTGAGCATGAAGATCCAGAGGTGGGGGAACGCCTCTTCCACTCACGGATGTTGGTGAAAGGTTCTCCGCTGCAGTTCATTGTTGACAACAGGAGCCAAAAGGACCTCATTTTAGTAGAGGTCATGAAGCGTTTGAGCCTAAAGACTACAACACATCCACAATCGTACACAATCGGGTGGCTTCACCAAGGATGAGATCTTCGCATCAGCTAGTAGTGTCGCCTTCCCTACAGCATCAAGCCCTTTACAGATGAGGTATTGTGTGATGTTGTTCCTCTTGAAGTTTGTGATGTATTGTTAGGACAGACATACTTGTGGAAGCGACATGTGGTATGTGAGTCTAGACCTTGCCCTGTGATTATTTCCTTGGCCAACAAGTTGTACATAATACCGAAGGTAGCCTCGCCTACTGCCATCTCTTTGATCATTGCAAAGAAATTCAGTAAGATCATTTCCTAGACTAGGAAGTTTGTTTTCCTTATGATTCGCCCTTAGGGCAAGAAGAAAGATGAGGCCATGGCTTCCAGGCAGGGCTCCTCTACATAGCAACAATAGATGGACAAGGTTGTGGAGGTGTACAAGGATATTTTCGCCTCAACTACAAGGGTAAATATGCATTGTCAAGTCAAGCACTCCATCAATCTGACCCCGGGTGTGCTGTTGCCCAATGGGCCAATCTATCGCCACTCTATTCTGGAGAACAATGAGGTCAGGAGGCAGATTAAATAACTATTGCAGAAAGGGCACATCAGGCCAAGCTCATCACCCTGTGGGAGTCCAACTGTATTGCTACAGAAGAAGCATGCGACCTGGAGGCTCTATATTGACTACCAAGCGTTGAACAAGATCACTGTCCATATTAGGCACCCAATCCCATGGGTTGATGATCCTATTGAACAACTTAAGGGGGGCAAATATTTCAGCAAGATTGACTTGAATTCAGGTTATCACTAGGTGCCTATTGAACCCTTTAATGTGTGGAAGACTGCCTTCAAATAAAAGGAGAGCCATTTTGACTGGTTGGTCATGCCATTCGGATTGACGAATGCCCTTGCAACCTTCATGAGACTGATGGACGACATCCTGTGACCCTTCACCGATGCATTTGTGGTGGTGTATTTGGATGATATCTTGATCTTTAGCTAGATTTGGGATGAGCACCTCCACCATATTCGACAAGTCCTTCAAAACCTGCAACAACACAAGTTGTGTGCTAACTTGGAGAAATGCACCTTTGGCCTAACCTAGGTTCAATATCTAGGGTACATAATTGATGAGTAGGGTGTACGTGTGGACCCATCCAAGATATAGGTCATTTGGGATTGGAAAACCTCGACCAATCTAACAAAGCTCCACATCTTTTTGGGTCTTGCCAACTTCTATAGTAGGCTCATGTTGGGGTTCTCTCATATCACTTGGACTTTAACTCAAGACACCAAAGGTGGAGCAAAATAAAAGTGGTTTTGGCCTGAAACCCAACAACAAGTGTTCTTCGAGTTGAAGAATTGCATTTGTTTTGCACTAGTTCTCACATTACCAGACTTGCAACAACCATTTGAGATTGAGACAGATGCCTCTGACTATGCTATTTGTGTGGTTCTTACTCAACATGGGCATTCGGTGGCTTACCACAGTGAGACACTTTCAAACACAGTCTGCAAGTACCCCACTTATGAAAAATAAATGTATTCCATTGTGCAGGCCTACCGTCAATGGAAGCATTACATTCTGGGTAAGGAAATGGTCATCCACACAGACCACCAACCTCTATAGTTCATACAAACAAAAGGGAAGTTGTAGAACGATCACCTTCAGAAATGGTCCACCTACCTACAATAGTTCCATTTGAACATTAAGTATAAGAAGGGTAGCACCAATAATGTCATTCATTGCTTCAGTAGGCCATAGGTCATGGCGCTGATCACTATGCTCGACTCCTGTGGGAACGAGACATTGAGGTGGCCACATATTTACAAGAGCGATCCAAAATTTAATTGCACATACTAGATACTCCTGGAAGGGAAGCAAGCTCCAAGTTTTCAACTTCAAGATGCATTGTTATGCCACCTGGGACACATATGTGTTTCTTCTAGCGAGTGTGCCTAGACGATTTGGGAGGTGCACTATAGTCGCGTCGTTGGAAATTTTGGAGTAGAGAAAATAGTGGTGGTATTGCAGAAGTATTGTTATTGGCCAAAACTTCATCAGGATGTTGGGAAGTACATTAAATCCTACACTGCCTTCACCATTGCCAAACCAACCATGAAGAAGCAAGGCCTATATACTCCTCTACCTACTCCTAGTCATTGTTGGGTATATGTCTCCATGGATTACATGTTGGACCTTCCTCCTACTAATCACGAAAAAAATTGTGCTTTTGTGGTCGTCGATAGATTCTCTAAGATGGCCATCATGGCAGCCTACAAGAAGAGTATCACAGCAGAGGCCACTGCTAAGCTCTTATTGGAGAAAGTGTGGGTACACTTTGGGATCCCATAGGCCATTGTCTTAGATTAGGACAAGAGATTCTTGAGTTCATTTTGGTTAAGTCTCTAGTTGATGCTGGATACAAAAATTACAAATCCATGGCTTTATGTCCCCAAACAAATGGCCAAACAAAGGTTGTCAACATGATGATTGTACACATTCTATGCATGTACAACTTGAAGCATCCACGCACATCGGATGAAAGCCTCCCCTATGTCTCGCACAACTACAACAAAGCTCTCCATAGCTCAATGGGCCATAGACCCTTTCAAGTAGGGCTAGGATTTAAACCAATATGTCCCATTTCTTTGGTTGTACCATGTGCAGCTACTCAGGCAGATTCGGCTCATGTCTAGTCTAAAGTCTACGGGGCTAACAACTTCATTGAGTGCATCCAATACATCTGCCAGTAGGTCCATGACATATTGGACAAAGCTAATTCTAAGTACAAGAGTGCCATGATTAGCACTGAGTGTCCCACAAGTTCTAAGTGGGTGACAAAATTTGGCTACATTTGCAGAAGGATCATCTCGCTGAACCCCCCCCGCAAGCTTTGCCCTCTCCGATATGGGCCATAGACCATCACCAAGGTTGAAGGGGACAATGCCTTTTAGCTTAGCATTCCACCGTTCCTTGGTCTACACCGAGTGTTAAATGTAGACCGCCTTTGGCCATACTTTCCACCATTACTGGACACATTCGTTGTTGCAGAACAACTCACACCAATAGAGCTAAACCCAGACTACATGGAACAAGCCACCACTGATCGGATCATGAAAACTCGGATCAATAACACTCACCAAAAAAAGATCCAATTATATCGGGTTGTTAAACCTGGCCAACTCCTTCACCAAAGCAAATGTCTCACTTGGGACCAAGTTCAGCAGAAGTTTCCCCATCTCATGCAGGGACTCAACGCAATGGGGACCATTGCTTCCTAAGCATGGAGGAATGATCCAGTGGATATTGGTGGCCACCTGCCTATCCCACTTGTACCCCCAACACTATCTCTTTCAGTTTTTTAGTTTCCTTAATTGTAGCACATTTACTCTTTTTGGCAGTTTTTCGAGCGCTGAACTTCTAGAGCCATTTTGAGGTCCTAAATGACATTGTTAGGGAAAATGGAGAGACCAAAAATGTACTAAGCCTACTTTTGATTTGTCTTTGGCCTTCTCTTCAAGATCTTCAAAATGATGTATTATGATAGTCAAATGGAGATCATATGCCAAAGTTACAACCCCAGGAAGTTGATTTACCAATTTACCCAAACGAGGCCCACAATTTTAGTGCTTCATCTCCTAGGGTTAGGTTTTTGGATGTTTAGGGTTTTCCTTTATTTCTCAATAATAAATAGGCCTTTGAGCCTCATTGTAACACAATTCAGAGGCATGTAGCCACCACATCGCTTCTCAAAGGTAAGCTACCAATGCTCGAGCAAGCCTTATTTCCATTCTGTTTGTAAGCATATTTTAGTATTTAATATTAATGAAATAGAGTGTTACTACATCTTTGTATTTATGGTTATATATGTAATTTATTGTGTTCCTATTTAAATCCATATCAGTGGTATCAGAGCGGTCTTCTCTTTCTCTATTTTTCTTTGCATGTCCCCAACGAGGTCGAGATATAAAGAGTTAGGGCTCAAACTAGTTGAAACTTTGCAAAGATCAGCCTCGCAAATCCTGACATCTTCCTATTGCGGAAGAAAAAAATATGAGGGGGCAGGAGATCCTTTCAAAATGTTGCTCGAGGAAGCCCTTGAGTGACAAAGGGATGCAACGATGGATAACTTTGCCTGGATCCTTTCATGGCTACCCACACGCTATGCATCTTCATCCAACATCCATTCTGGAGGCACCACTCCTTTTAAGGTACAAGTTAATTTTGATATTCCCATATTTGAAGGCCTGATATATGCAGACGCTGTAGATAAATGGTTAAATCCATTGGAAGGATATTTTTTTCAGTTCATGACTTTCCAATCGAGAAAAGATTACTTTTGCACTTCTTAAAGCCACCCCACACATCAAGAACTGGTGGGAAACCTACCGTGAACAAAAGGATGAGAGTGAACCCTTGTTGTTTTCAACTGTGCCCACTTGGGATTCTTTCTAAGATGCCATCAAGGAACAATATTACCCTGTTGGGAGCCATGAAGATAAATACATAAAGTGGACCGCGCTATAGCAAGGAAGGGACCAAGATGTGTCGGAGTTCAAAAATATTTTCCATACCCCTCACATGAAGCTGATGGTGAGCTCCAGTGTTGTAGCAATAGTGTTGCAACTCCTGGAGCTTCCTTCTTTACTTTTATCAACCCGGTAGTTCATAACAAACTTGGAAGCGACGGTGCTATATGCACAAGTACTAGTTCTTACTACAAGTTATCACTTGGTCAGCTAGCGCAAGATCACTAATGAGCTCAAACCAACTTCTATGAGTTCTCAGAAGAAGCTTCTAACTGTGATGAAAGAAAGCTAATGCTACAAAGGATATTCTAGTTGAAGAAAGAGAAGGAAAACTGAAATGTAATGCAAACCCTAGCAAACCCTAATTTACCTATTAACCCTACTTTTTCAAGAAAAGAGATGGAAACTGATGAAATGAGTGACATTGACTACTGAAAAGGTAAATTGCATTTATTCAAGCTACTTGTGAAAAGAAATTAGAAGAAGACATCTTTTTGTGCTTTTGAGTGTTTTTATGTGAAATCATTATGCTTGTGATTTATCTGGTGGTGATTGTGCAGAGGTTTGGTGGCAAAGGAAGATGGAGTTGGCTTTTTCAGAGGGTGAGGAAGGTGTCGAGAGGTCCTAAGAAGCCCCTAGTACCCTTCTAAAGACTTTCATAATGATCAGACTTCGAAAAATCACTCACAGGAAGTTCTATAGGAGGCTATAGGGGATCTACAGGAGGAGGATGAGAGTTATTTTTGGAGTTTTGAAGGTAGAAAAATGATGGGAAAGGGGAACTAAAGGCTAAATGAAGGTGTTGAGGTGTCTAGGACTTGTCAAGGAAGATCAAGAATGAATGCGATGGTTTGATTTGTTCAAATGGCAAGAAAGCGGCTTTATGGAGAAAAACGCAGAAATTAGGGCAGATTGGCAAAATGTTGCGAATGACTTGGGAAATCTATGAGAAGTGAGCTAGTGCTGGCTATTTTATGGATGGATGGTGAGCTGATGTGTCCTGAAAGATATCTACACATTTACTTATCAAAACTGAGCGGGAAAGAACTAGCTGTACTATGAAAACAAAAATATCACTTGTTAACCTAATTTCTGACCTAAACACTAAAAATGTTGAACAGTAACCTGTAAATAGAAAAGCATGTAGAG
The DNA here is from genome assembly GCA_000404065.3 of Pinus taeda. Lineage (NCBI taxonomy): Eukaryota > Viridiplantae > Streptophyta > Pinopsida > Pinales > Pinaceae > Pinus > Pinus taeda. Next base: position 83,378 of record APFE030191489.1, read on the forward strand.
AGATATATGGTAGAAGAACAAGAAATAATCTAAGCAACTGAATTTGAACCAATATCAATATTTCCAAATCAAGTTATCACACTAGCAGTTGCATGGAAGAACAAAAACTGTGTTTTTGGTGGCAGCAGAAGTGCCTTGACCTCAAATCATAGTCTCAAGAAGGGAGAAAGGAGATCAGGGCATTTTATTGGCCTTTTTGAATCTTATTTTGTCATTATAGTAACCTACATGAGCAACTGAAACAAAAACAACTATACTAACCATCAAAAGAAACCTAATCTAACAAAGTAAAATGAATATATGCAACAGAAATTAACTCATGAAGTGAAGAAAAAACATATAAGTACATAGTAGGAGGTGTTGGGCAGCTTGATTTGGGCTCTAACCCAAGAGCTTCAGCCCTTTGAAAGAAATCAGTGCTGGCTCAAAAACTGTTTCATCTTCATTATAAAAAATAGCAGTCACATTACATAAATTGTTCTAAAAAGGAACTCGAAAATAAGCTGAACAATGTGCTGCACAAAAGTGCAAAAATTATACTAATGACTGGCTAACCTACTAAGGCTCTAAGCCTCCTTATCTATACAAATGGAGTCCTCCAACAGTCCTCCTAAAATGAAGGCACTCGGCTTCCTAGAACTGGAGATAAACAATAGTCCTTCTTTACTTGCTCGGTTGCCCCTTGGAATCATCAATGTAGACCTTTGTGCTCCAAGTTGCTGATGCAGGATTTAAGGAAAGGGGTCACAAATGAAGGAGAAACCCCCCTACAAATTTTCTTCCCTGTTTCCTTGAGTTTTGGCTGTCATTTGCTCATAAATCCCTTGACTTTATCCAAAATTGGCCAAAAAATCTGCATAAAGCACACATTAGACTAGATGGTAAAGTGACTAACCCAATTCACTCTATTAGCATAAATATATTCAAAAACATGCAATAAACTAATGAGAATGGTGGATTAAGTTGAAATAAGAGGCAAAATGAGCCCATATAATTACCCATTTCTGGGGCTCACCAGTTCGGTATCAAAGATATTGAGCAGCATTTGGTCCTGACATATCGTGGCTGCTTACATAAGTACATCCAGGACGAGATGGAATTCCTCGACATTTCCTTGCTCGACACAAGATACTAGTACACTATCACAATTGAGCAGAAGTTTAAATAGAAGAAGCAAGACTTTCGATCCATGAATCCAAAGAAAGGAAAGGCACCCCCAGACCACAGAACAAAGGATCAAGCTAGGCAGGGCACGAGAAAATGGCGTGAGTTCCATAAGTGCTCCACTCACAATAAAAGTGAGTGTCAAGCCAAGCAGTCACTAGTGGCCGACCTAAAGGCTTCTGAATCAGATGCATGTTTTGACTTTGAATCAGAACCCGATAAGGTGACTGACAAAGGGAATAAAATCATTGATGCGGAGCCCAGTGCCACCATGGCCACCACCAAGATCCAGAAGATTGAGCCTTAAGATTTAGAGGAGGGGGAATGCCTCTTCCACTCACAGAAGTGGGTGAAGGGTTCTCTACTGCAGTTCATTGTTGACTGCGGGAGCCAAAATAACCTCATTTCAATAGAGGTTGTGAAGCGACTGGGCCTAAGGACTACAACACATCCACAACCATACACCTTTGGGTGGCTTCACCAAGGACGATATCTTTGCATCAGTCATCAGTGTCACCTTCCCTACGTCATCAATACCTTCACAGATGAGGTATTGTGTCATGTTGCTCCTCTTGAAGTTTGTGATGTATTGTTAGGACATTTTGTATATGAGTCTAGACCTTGCTCTGTGATTATTACCTTGGCCCACAAGTTGTACAAGATACCGCAGGTAGCCCCACCTACTACCATCTCTTTGCTCACTGCAAAGCAATGCAGTAAGATCATTTCCTAGACTAAAAAATTTGTTTTACTTATGCTTATCCCTCAGGGAAAGAAGAAGGTCATGGCCACGACTTCCAGGTAGGGCTCCTCTGCACAACAGCAATAGTTGGATAAGGTTGTGGAGGAGTGTTGGTTTGTGTTATATTCTTTCAACGACTAGCCCACGTAGTTAACTAGGGAGTTAGGGGGGTTGAGCCCCCCCTTCATTATGCTGATTGCATAGCGAGGGGATCACAGGGGGTTTGTGGGATGCATGTAAACCCACTCTATGGGTTTCGGCACAGCGCCCTGGAAAATTTTGGTTTTGGAACATATGTTAGGTTGAGCGGACCACCCACCCATGGTTTTGTGCATGATTTTCGCACATGTGTTTGGACGCGATGGTTTTCGGCCCATGGTTTTGGACGTGATGGTTTTCAGTCCATGGTATTAGATGCTTCAGAATGTATAAATATGTATTATAACATTGAAAGGAACATAATGAAAAATCAAGCTAATAGTCCCGGTTTTGGGATGCAGGTAATTTCTGTACAGGGTTAAAACCTACATTTGGTATTAGAGCTATTTTGGCTTCAAGGGGATGCCTTTGTTGCTGAGAGGTTTCACTCGGGCCTATGGTAGACCTTGTCCAGTGGGAGATCTACGAGATCGATTCTAGTGGTGAAAGAAGATGGCGAGCAGTGCACAATACAATTGTGTGTCTCAGATTCAGTATTGCTGAATGTATCAGGGGAAGCTACGAAAAAGGCTTTGTGGGACAAGTTAGGGACTTTGTACCAATCTAAATCTACGGTGAATAAATTGTTCCTGCAGAAAAAGTTGTATAACCTGAGGATGAAAGATGGAGACTCGGTGACAGAGCATTTGAACGCATTTAATACTGTGGTAAGTCAGTTAGCATCTGTTGATATTAAAATTTTAGATGAAGATAAGTGCATCAGTTTCTTGTTTTCTCTACCAAATTCGTGGGATAATCTGGTTATTGCAATAGTAGCAATGTAACTGCGTTGTAGTTTGATGAAATAGTCTCATCCTAGCTGATGGAGGAGATGAGACGGAAAACTATCGAGAGCGAGAATGGTGATGCCTTGTTTGTACAAGGACGGTCCCAGAACATAAACAAAAATAAGTCATCAAATGGGAGATCTAAATCTAGAGGGAGATCTAAATCTCCAGGAAAAACTGTAAAGGTGGTGTGCTAGAAATGCGGAAAGGAAGGGCACTACAAAAGGGACTATAAATCTAAAGCTCCTGATAAAGGAAAGGGATTTGATGATGCTCCTTTTGCAGAGGCGAAAACTACCTTAGATGAAGGTGGGGATGTGTACTTGGCTTCTTCAAGTACACATGTAGATCATGAGGCATGGTTGATTGACTCAGGTGCATCCTTGCACTTTACTCCCCATAGAGAGTGGTTATGGGAGTATGAGAAATACGATGGTGGTGATGTCTTCTTAGGGGATGATAGGAAGGTTAGAATCGTTGGTTTTGGAAAAGTAAAGTTGAACTTGCAAGGTGGAAGGGTTAGAACACTTACAGGTGTTCTGCATATTCCTGCATTGACCAGAAATCTAATTTTTGTAAGCGAGTTGGATGATGCAAGTGTAAAAATAGTGTTCGAGAAGGATACCTTCAAGATGGTTTGCGGAGCACTGGTATTGATGTGGGGAGTTCTAATTGGAACTCTACACAAGCTGCAAGGTAGTACGGTTGTTGATGGGTGCAACAGTTATGTGGTTCTTGAAAGTGGAGTAGAAAATCTAGTGTTCTCTAGAGAGAAGACCATGTTGTGGCATCAAAGGCTTAGACATATTGGAGAGAAGGGCCTTCGAATACTTCATGGTAAAGGTATGGTAGAAGGTATGAGTAATAGCTCTTTGGATTTTAATTTTTGTGAAAATTGTGTATATGGGAAGCAGAATTGGGTGAGTTTCCCCTCTGGTGGTAAGAGGGTGATACATATATTAGAGATTGTGCATAGTTATGTGTTTGGACCTGTGAAAGTTCCATGACTGGGTAATTCTATGTACTATGTATCATTTATAGATGACTTCACCAGGAATACATGGACATATTTCCTTAAGAATGAATCTGAAGTCTTTGACAAGTTTGGAGAATTCAAGGCTTTGGTGGAAAACTAGACAGAGAAGAAGATAAAGGTGTTGAGGACATGTAACGATGGAGAGTTTTGCAGTAAGGAATTTGAAGAATTATGCAAGAAGTGTGGTATAGCACGGCAGAAGACTACTCCATATACACCTCAGCAAAATGGAGTTGCAAAAATAATGAACACGATGTTGATAGAAAGGGCAAGAAGCATGCTCAAGGGTGTCTGGTTAGGATAGGAATTCTGGGTAGAGGCAGTGGAGACAACATGTTACCTGGTCAACAGATCACCTTCATTAGCTTTGGAGGATAAAACTCCACAAGAGGTATGGACTGGTAAGAAACCCTCTCTTTCACATCTAAGAGTATTTGGATGTGATGCATATCTACAAGTTCCAAAGGAGAAATGAACCAAGTTAGATAGTAAATCTGAAAAGTGCATATTTATTAGGTATAAGGATGATTTAAAGGGTTATAAGCTTTGGAACCCAGTAACAAGGAAGGTTGTGTACAACCGAGATGTGGTGTTCAGAGAGGTGAAATATGTTATTAAACATGAAGTCCAACCAAAAAAACCTGAGAAGATAGAGTTTGAGCTAAAGGAGGAAAAATTAGACTCTACAGCAGAGGAGGAATCAGAAGATGAAGAGCCACAAACTCCAGGTGTAAGAAGATCAGTTCGAGAAAGGAGGCAGCCAAAAAGGTATAGTCCATCTGCTTTCTATTCAAATTTTTCTTTATCTATTACTGATGATGATCCCAGAACTGTGAAGGAAGCAGTAGATTCAGAGGATGGAAAACTCTGGAAAGAGGCCATGGTTGATGAAATGTCATCT